>JAQFYB010000607.1:0-48536 GCA_034694085.1 Pogonognathellus longicornis
TAGACCGATGGACCCCTATTTAAAATTGCGCGCAAAATCAATGTGTGAAGTATCCTTGCAACAACACGCCCTATAGAAGATCGTTGATCAAAATAGTTGCACGTAGAATGGTAGGTATGCATTGTGAATGCAGTGGTATGTAGTATTGTACAGATTATTATTTTTTAGCTTCGTTTATGCAAGTCAGATGTGGAATGCATGCAAATCTTTGTCATTCATACTTCGAGTAAAACATTGGAAGCATATGCTATCAAAAATAAAATCTGTATATGGGATCCACAAACATTTGCTGGTTGACTTAATGGAAGCTACACAGAAAATTGCCAGTAAAATACATGGAACCAAAAACTAATAATATTATAATGGATACGTAATAGATAGTCAGAATGAAACTGTAATGAATGCTTCCCTAAACGAAAAATTAAATTGATTGAAAGCCCCAACTACATAATTAACATAATATTTAGCATGTGTTAGATTAATGAAGGTATACCTTCTGTGAGAGGGTAAAGCTTAAATCTGAGCAATTAAGTCAAGAGAATTTAAAGATGTGTTATTATTTTGGTATATTTTTTATTACAATAGTTAGTTGCCTATACTTGTGAATCATACAAGGTTTGTATAGTGCATTAATATACGAGTCAAATGTGTTGTATGGCCAACAAGAGAGCGTGTGATTACAAGGCAAGACGGAGAGAGAAGTGTTGCGTAGGCTGTAAGAGTTTCTTTAGGGTTCCTTCGTGAATCTCCCAGGTAGGTCGGAACGTAAAGCTACAATAAAAAGTAACACAACACAATGCACTTAATAAGTACAGAAATCCCCGGTGGGCATTTATTTCATTACTTTGCATCATTGTTACAAGCGAACATGCGATGGGTTGAGATGTGAGCTTATGTACGATTAGAGGGCTTTTTTCTACACCAGAGTTTACTCTTACAGACACTTGGATGTTTGTGTACAAACGAAGGATTCGTCTTGTTGATGAGTGTGATTTAGACGAGTGCGTTTCTACCTTTGCTACACTTCAGTAAAAGAGGAGCTAGTATATCCCCTGTCTCTCATTTTCGAGATTTTTTTTACAATATACCCCTGATTTGATTTAAAACACTGCACTCTTTAGGGCCAAATTAGTCTCCATAAAGGCAATACACACCGTTCCAAACAATCGTAGTCGTCCTAAGTACTACTCAGATAGCAAAGTACCTTTCCTGTTTACTCAGCAGCAAATAGTAATATGTATCTTGATAACAAGCAACTTAATTTCACTAATAAACTTTAAAATCTTTGTCTCTATACGTAAATAGCACTATAGAATATGAACTCTAAACATTTTGTAGCTCCAGAAAACGAGAATTTGGGACAACACTAACGAAATGTTAAGTTATGCGATTAGAGGAAATTATTAAGAAGGGGATTGTTTAGAAATTAATTATAATTGCATTCATTCGAAAGACTGAATTAGTAATTATGTACATACATACTGTTGTTCTATATCTGATATAATAGTCTATTCTCTCTGTATAAACTCGTCTGTATCACTAATGCATTATCCATACCCTCTGTTTATATCCATCACTCTATCTGTCAATCTATGTCATCCAATGTTAGCAATAAAAATAATTTCTCACTGCACCCTATACTGTAGAAGCATATAAAGCTACCAACCATAAAAATTCCAATCTTTTGATGATGATGAATAAATCTGAAAAAGTAAATAACAGAACAGAAAAACTGAAGTCTACATTGGAAGTTGTTGGTGACAAGCTATACGAGCTAAAATTAGCTTAATTCCTTTTGTAGGTTTGTATTGCTTGAAATTAATTAATTACAAAATTAAAAACGTGTATAATAGCTCCAAAATTAAACTTCCATATTCAAGACAAGCAGTTCTATGATTTTTGTTACTTGTAAAATTGATGGATGCTAGGCAAAAAATTAAGCTAGAATGTGAAAACTGCTTCCCCAGTAAAGATGCTTTTCATGATAAATGTTTGAACCAATAAATCATTACAAAAAGGCTATAATCGAGTTTTAGGATGACGAAACTGTGCAATGAAGCCGATTTTTACTGTATAATATTTCCCTTAAAAATTCAAATTTGAAAAAGTTATCTTCACATCGTATGTTCCAGAGTTGTTTTGCCGACTGACGGAAAGACTGAAAGACAAACCATACACAAAAAGTATCATACGAAATCAATCCAAGTTGTTCGCATCAATGCTGGCTCAATCCTTTAGGTAGTGATAGTATAGTGCTACTATACTATCACTACAACTACTCACTACTATGTGACAGTACATTATACTACCAGAACTACCATCATGAAGGTATAACATTTGGAAGTAATTTACCGAATGATCCCTTTGAACTAATTATCGTACATCGTTCTTGAGTTACACCGCGAAAGATATATAGATAAACAGGCAATTGAATTGTAATATTCCAATTACTCTAAAATATTTATACAATGACGATTAACATATTTTAATCAGCATTACCCCAAAGGCGGTATTAGCGATGGGGCAAGAGAACAAAGAGCACCCGGAATCCCAAAAAAAGAGGATTTTATCATAAAAGTGCCCTAAATCGCGAAAATTTTCGTGCTATACTTTTTAGGTTGATTCTGACTCAATTTAGCTCAATTTTTTCATTTTGACCTTGGAGCCCCACCGAAACCAAATCCTAGAAACTGCCTTGATTGCCCCATATTATTGCTTTCTATTAATTTGCAGAATGGTTGTGTGACAAAATGTTGATAATAAAAATTATTTATACAGCAAATCCACACAACGTGAAATTATTAGTAATGGCATGGTAGCGATAAAGTAAAATGTTGGGATCATTCTTGATGTCACTATGAAATTAACAAGAGCAAGGGCATTTAGGTAGTATACACAGTGTACATTCATTCTGTAAATGTAACTACAACAGCGATGATCCTGCAAACCTAGGTTAAGTTCGTGGTTATAAGGTATACACCATTTTTTTCCGAGAATAGGTATATGCTTAAGTTTAGAGCATTCCATATGTTAAAATGGTGTGTGCATTTGATACACGAAATACGCTGACAAACAAGCTTAGCTCCGCTTGTATTATGCAGAAGTTATACGAATTCAGTCTGAAAAAGATCCTTTAGCTTTGTTTATGGCTTGAGCAAAGCTTGTGCGACAACTCGGTGGGATTGGAGAGTAGGCAGGTATAGGTACACACTACACACTTTGCTATGCAGAACTTAGTTCTTAGCTAAAAGAGGAGGTAATTAAGAAAGTGTTTGTTCTGCTTGTCTTGTTGTACCAGAGCCATTGTTGTTTTTTCCAGTACGACTTAACTTCAGCAATAAAACTTAGATGCTTATTGCCAAGCTATTTTCCAACATGAAGGTACTTAATTACATAATAACATATCTAAGCTGTATATTTTGTAAATTGTTCCTGGCCTGATGCAATTTCAAGCGAAGTTGGGTTTAATTTTACATTAAACTACTTCCTATAATATGCAACGAGGGGTCTACATATAATTCTCTGTAATACCTATTTGTTTTACCAGCATTTCCATTCTTTTGCTCACAATTTGGTTATAGCAAGAAAAAGATATGTACTGCACATTTTTATACCCCACATATATTCACTACTTTCAGAGATACCCAACATTTTAAGAGCGGTCATAATATTCTCAACTGAAAATTTACGGATTAGTCGAGCGTAGTCGGCTTGTCCCCACAGAATATGAAAACGAGTGTGCTTTACGTACATAGAGTGACTATCGTGCGTGAATAAAAATGTATGATAAGGGACTTTGACTGAGAACAAAATTCACTTTCGTGTGTTCTCTTCAATGCTTCTTATCTCAAAAGCAAGGCAACTCAAGTCATTCCACCCGGCTAAATAAACATCAACGTACAGTAATTATGACTCAAGATGAGCTGAGAGAGAAGCATCCTAAACAGTGTATGCAGTAAACGACTATGTTCATAAGATTCACATTTCCATTCTACTATTGTACACTGCATCGGATTTTTAAAAACACAGCAGCGATTTACGCAGGCTTCATATATGTACGTACATGTAACTAAATAATGAATACAAATGTGATTCTCTGTTATTCAGTGGGGATTAAGGTGTGTGTTCAAGCATACTTTATTTTACATTCAACAACTCTCTACCTATATGTAGATGTACATGCAAACAGCGTATAACGTGTTGTAAATAAATACATTAGTGTGCAGCAAAGGCAACTTGTCATTTTTTGCATAGCTACACTTTATAGCTGTTTGTATCATGCACGAATGACATAAGCTCAACGTAATTGCAATTTAATTTCCAACCGTAATTTGTGTACACTAGTCGTGTAACTACAAACAAAGTGAACTACTAATTGCACTTTCTTACCAAATACACTGACATTGGATAATAAAACGGATGTGAACAATTTCCTGTGCGTTAAACCCTGTTTTGTCAACCATTGATTGTTAGGGGATTCCTTTATGAGATTATGACTTGTATTTTGTGTTGTAAAACACTAAAATTTTAATCCAAGTGTATAAGACAATCTGAATTTCAAATCTCATATATTCATATTACAGATCGTCCCTAGGATTCACCTACAAGTTAAGTGAGACATTAATTATTTTCGATTCGAACTATTCCACTTGACGCTATAGCATTGATCATAAGTTTTAATTTTTTAATATCGTACCAACTTTTGTTTGGCAATCAATGTTCTAGAATTAGCACAAAGAAACAGACAATTCGACCTAACATCTTGTTGAAAAGATGGTATCATATCTTTACCACAATCTTTGTATTTAAAAAAATATCCTTTAACACCTAGGTATAATGATATATTTATTGATGTAGCACACTAATGGAATATCGGATATAAGTAAGATTCACCTCCATTCAGAGCGATGGTGCTGTGATTTACAAACTGTAAAAGAAAATCCTCAGTACTTTTATCTAGCTTCGGGTTGAGGTGCAAATAAATGGTAGGTACACTTCAGTCAGACACACAAATCGGAAGAAGTCACAAGGCAGCATGACTTGGTGGGTATAAGTAAATGCGTATAAAAATATTGATTAAAGCTTGTCAAAAGCAAAGCAATGCAGTTATAGAATACTTCTTTGATTATTGCTTTTGAAAAGAAGAGTCGACATTTACAAATGGTAGTGTATGGAATATTGAATCTCAGTCTGAATATCCTGGACATAAATACATGGTAAAATATTTTGCAGGTTATGAAATGGTAGGGAATGAGTGATACTAAGGCTGTATAATGGCAGATAATAAGTGAAAATATATATTCTCATGGCAGACTTGCCAAGGCAAGGCAGTATCCTTGTCAGGCCACATTGTGTGAATCACAAAAAGGAGAATATTACTTTCTCCTTAGGATACGACTAAGAATTTTTATTCTATTTCCTTGCTAGCTCCTACTGCTCCACCAGTATCTCAACTCCAACACAATTTTTTATGTTCCTCCTGTTTTTCATTGTTACACACAGTAGACACATGGTTATATACTTGTAATGTACGCAGTAGTAGTAGCAGCTAATGGTAGAATGTCGACAAAACGATAAGGGAGTAGGAAGCACGTCGGAGATCAATATATTAGGGATATCACAGAGCACTATGCATAGAAAATAGTCTTTAGTCAAAAAAGTCTGAATATTTTTTGGTGGAATCATTTCCGTTAGTTTAGTAATCGATAGAGACTGTGAATTCCTAATTGAATTTGCATCTAAAACACGCAACTAAACTACTCTTGATTTTTTCCTCCACTCGCACCTTCTCTCACGTAGTTGCTCGTGTTTGTCGATTATATTCCATTTGTTCTCAGATAAAATATTATGAAGGTACTTTATTATATTGGCAATGATTATTTGTACTTATACGGTTATTTTGGTGGTGTAGTCTGCTCCCATTGATCAGATCAGTGAAGACAAGTGGAAGATTTTAGTGCCTGTAAAGTCATTTTATGGTGAAATCATTAGACTATGTTCTCAATTCATGAGCAAAAGGGAAGAGCAACATACCGACCACCATGTACAGTCTTCACATGTAGGAATCGCAGTCTTGCAGTTTACACAATGCAGAACAACTGGGAAACCGTAAAGCTGTCTAAAGATACATACATGGTATAGTAACAATGTGTTTGTTACTATCTATAACCCACTATAAATTCCTATACACCATTACATTTTGTAATATATTAGACACTGTAAATTACTACAATGGGTACTAGTTGGTACATGAACAGCACAGCAACAACTTCTAATCTTTGTAGCACACAAAACCAAATGTGTGTTCCTAATTTTATATTATCGATCTTGTATGGCTGTACCTACAGGAATTTTTATTCATCTATTTGTTTGTTGAAATAGACAAATGCACAGCCTCTGCAAATACAGCAGTATACATACCTAATAAATTATGATTAAGAATTTTGTTACACATTAGCATAATAAGTAGCTATGTCACTAAACAAATTCTAAATAGGGAAAATCGTTTGAAAATAAGTTTAGCACTTTAGAAGATGTAGCCGAAAAATAAAATCGGGTTAGTATCAAAGTCAGGTCTGAGCACTACAGTTGGATCGGTGTCAAAAGGAGAAGCAAGTTGAGTATTTTTTAAATGAAATAAAATGTGAGAGCCTAAGCCTTTGTATTTTATTACACGATGTAAGTTATCCAGGATCATCTCTGTCTCACTCTCTGCGCTTGTACGAATCACTAACAATTTGTGCAGAAATAAACTAAAAACACCAAATGTAACATGTCCAATTCTACTAGGGTGTCCATAAATAAATTTTAATAATTTATGTAGACCCCTTTAATAGAAAAAATATGCATGCTATATTTACAATTAAATAGGACGAAATATTTCATATCCTACATAGTACCCATACCAATTTGTAGTCATACGTATATATGGTCATATCCGATTAAACTTGAGTTAAGGATGTGATGTAATGTAAGTTAAAAATATTTTTAGAGTTCTCAGACTGCTTGCTGCCGATACTAAAAAGACAAGTGTGACAGAATACTGCTCGGTGGACCGAAGTATTCTAAAGATTGAAATATGTTACCCGAAGCTCGTGAGCAGAATACGGCAAAAGTAGCTACATGGATTTCTATTATAATGACGAGCCAACTTGATATTGAAGATATACATTACATAGACATAGATATCTGGTTATACTTGCTATTCGTTGCAGCGTCATAGTGTGCTATTCGTATAGATGTTACTGTGTTTCACGTAAGACAGGGAAATAGGGAGGTTGTGCCTTGACTTGACTTGGTTTTCTGGAATTTCAAGTAGTGTAGGAATGAAAAGGAGCTGGTGAGAGGATTTCAAATATAGTTTAGATCAAGATAGGACGGAATGGAATGGAACAGCACCGGCTGGAAAGCGAACCGACAGGAGTGGCAGCGGCACACGCCCCGTATTGATTTTTCGTCGATGGGATCAGCATCGCTGATCGTTACTTCAGTTGGCCTCGGTGTGGCTTCTTCCTTCCTTCTATACGATGCCTTCTGAGGTAATCTAATGTAATGAGATGTGATTTTTATTCTCTTGTTGATATCTCCACTCTATTTTGAGCGACTTCTGTAGATAGGTTTCCGTTGTCAGTTGATTTATCAAAATTACGCCAAACATCCCTGTTACATAACTTACAAATAATCCTTCCATCCAACACATAATCAAACTCCCAGAAGAGCATTCACGCCTCACCTATTCGATACATTCACACTTACATCACATACAGTCCCAATTTTTATTTTTCTGCGGACAAAAACTTTGGAAATAAATATACACCATTCGCACCTGTTATAGACGCGTTTGCAATCACAATCGACATTCTACGAAACGATAATTGCAAAGAAAAGTAATCCATTTCACTGAGCTCGTCAGGACACAATATTCGCCATAGTCTTCACCAGTTTCACACTGGCTACATAAAAAAGTGACTAAAACTTCAAAGCATGAAATGTCCAAAAGGGCAAAGACCTCCTCCGTTTGTCTGCACTTGGCTGCGCTGCCTTTTACATTCAATTGCATTAGGTATTGCGTAGAATTCTATCGCATTCTAGGAGTTGTTGTGTCTGTTGTACTGCTACGACTCCGTGTATTGTACAGCTCAACCATCCCTCTCACAATAACTTTGTATATCCTCCTGAAGAATGTAAGTCCGTGCATGACAATTTAGCATTCCTCTGATCCTCTTTGTCATTGTCGCCATTTGAAATGATTGTTTGGCTCGCATCACAATCAGTCACTTGCCACGATTGTCATTGTGGGCAAGCTTCTTTTGTCACTTGTATGAAATGTTCACTCTCTCCCTTGTACTTGGTCCACATTTAGCATTTGCACTAGATTACTATTTTCATTTCATGCCATATACACCAACCATCTACTGTGCTTTTCATTCCAAGTCTATATAGGTGTTACTCCATACATATATAGTAGTACACATAAAGATGCACACTCTCATGAAATCGTCCAGCTTTTCATGCTTTGCACAATTTTCAGTTTGTACTACACACATACGACATACAGGTACATAACATCCAATTCGCAAGAGATACGAAATATTACTACTATGTGGTAATGGTGTATGACAGGTTGTATATATGTAGTTTTATTTTGTTCTATTCATTCATATCATGCATTGTATACCGTATACATCTATTTATGTATAGTAATATCCACCATTATTACCAAGTACAATGCAATATTACTACAGGCGCATACAGAGCTATACCAAAACCAATATTAGCCAGTTGTAAGGTTTTAAAGCTACATTTACCACAGGAGATATAAACCACATATTATATATTTCACATAGCATGTCACAAAGTAGTAATAATGACGATAATAACTATCAGCTGCGTCTGTTTCTCTCTTGACAAATCCATCTGATAAAAGCATACAACAGAACCCTTGCAACTCGACACCATGCTAGTACATCGAGGAATATCTCAGTCCAACTACCTTTTCAAAGAGTGGCAACCTCATCTTGACACAAGTAACATGTACGTGTATACAGCAGATACTAGATTCGAAGTGATATTGTAAATTGTAGTACCTGCACAAAGAATGCAATGCATCCGTATAATTTGTCGCATGTGTGAGTGTCAAGCAACGTGACTTTTACTTTCAACAGCGATCTTATATTAATACATGCGTGTTAACTTCTACTTATATTAGCGTGGCATAATACAGATATTACTACACTAATATTGATCGAAAGATTATAAACACGACTGTGTAAATTATTAGGTGTGCTACAAGGTGTTTTTAGTAAATAATTTCACCCATACACCTATATAATATACTACGTCTATCTTTATATGTGTAACAAAAAGTTTGGGACTTTAGAAGGATTACTCATTGCTCTACAGAAGGCAATGGAAATTAACACGTAAACGAGAAAAATCTGAACAAAAAGTTAGCATGTTGTAACTACAGAATTCTGTTCACGCGGGTAGTCTGTTAAACACTAAATGCTTATTACGTAAGTGGAATTAGAAAACACCTACTTTTAGTTTTAGCTGAAAACAACACAAAACGTAGCACACACTGGATTCAAAGTATATTACTTGTTTGTAGAATTGTAATAAGGTTGGTTGGTAAGAGAGCGTCATGTCATATATCATTATACAGATTGTATAGTTACGCTAAATAAAATATGCCCAGCAACCTTTTTGGAACTAGGGCTAAAACAACGAGCAATGTAACTCTCCGCGTTGGTCGTAAGCTCCGAGGCATCATCATCGTACATCGTCATGGTTCGTATATATGTCGTACAGAACAGAATGATCCTCGTAGGTTTGAAATGCACGTCACATTCATTCGCTAGCTTGCATATTACAGTTCCAGAGAGCTTTTATCGCCAACACTAATACAGCCATAATATACAATATGACTATGTAAAGATAAGACTTCTAGTGTAAATACCTAGCCAATAGTACACACATACTTCGCGCACCTACAAGCTATTTACTCGTTCGCTGCGATGTTACGAGTATTACACCTTTAAGGAACTTTAGTGCATATAAATGTCGGCATCTACTATCTGTAGCTTTAATAGTGGTAGTAGCTTGCGTAGGTGGTAATTTTAGTAGTCATTCCGTTTTTTCAGCTGCGAAGCGCACACGGTCAGTGCAGTGTAATATAATAGCACTATGTCAAACACAAATGGTATACTTTGGATAATATTACACTCTGATTCAACATTCATGAAGTACGACGATTGTGTATTAATGTGCTGTGCCCAACTAATGTGGTGGAGTAAGTGTTGCATAGTCGACGATTTTGGTTTGGGCATCCCTACTTCACTGTGACATGTTAAATCGCTTTTAATGTATTTTTGTTGACTCCTTTGTTTTGCGTAAATGTGAGAATCGATATTAGAGAAAGTGCCTCAGAGAGAGAGAATCACGAACTCACTCAGATTCGACCTCCACTATTACATTTGTAAATACAGTTTTTACAAAAATATTCTCTTTGCCAGCAGCCTAAGTATGTTGACTTTCGTTACAGGCAGTACGGTTTCATTGATTGTGAGTATTCACTCGGGCTCCTGGTCATAAGGGTACAGAAAACCCGAGCCAGATGTACATCATAAGTAGTATGGAATAACTTTTAGTTCCACTTTATTATTTCGATCTTTACTGCAACTATTTTGATTTATATTGGACTTATGCCAATTTTCATTCACGAATTAATAAATTTTTATCAATTAAATGCTGAATTATTTAATTACTTTATAAATAGTTTTTTCTAATTTCTTAATGAACATAGGTTGGTAATTTATTTACACTGGTGAACATTCTACTAAAATGTAATTTTATTTTAGTTATTGTTCCTACAGAAAATATTATTTCAGTCATACTACATGCAATGTTGTGTAATAGGACCCTATGCATACACGGGAAGCTATTTATTAGCTTACCTATGTTGTTGGGTTTATAACTCGATTGTATGTGTATGTACTTAAGTTGACTCGAACTCACTGATGTGATGTTAGGATTAGTCATAGTACCGCATCAAACAATATTGTTTCTGGTTGATGTTCATGCAGCACTAGCAAAAAGGGGAAAGGAAACTATATACAGTGCACATCTACACGCAGACATACATACAGGTGGATATTTCATGTTTATTATGAATGGATATTTTTATTCTTCAGTAAAAGTTTAATCTTCTCTTCTCTCGTGTCTGTAACTCGAAATTCCCTAAGTATTGATTTTTAAGAAGATCCACGAGCGTGACAAGAGCAAGACCAGTCTATCTTTAGAATCGGCATCATCATTACATTACCCTCATGGCCTTACAGTAATCCTACCGATGTGTTTTCGTCCATTCCAACCCATTCTTAACTAATCGAGCGTAATCCATTGCATATTGCAGCTCTCTGCTTCGTTTTCTTTCATGTGGAATTCTCTGTTGTGTAAAAATGTATGTGTTCACAGCTCTCTTTCAAAGCAACTTGCCAGTTGTATCTAAAGTCTTTATGCATATCTCTCTTGTATCTTTGGTATGCACTGAGTCTTGAGCTAAATGCTATCACGACTTATATCTTGTATGTATAGTAATCAAGAGTGAATAAAAAAATATGAGAGTGCTACACAACTACAAGAAGTGTAGTGAATTTATTCGAAAGCTATATATAGATACATTATTGTATCAAATTGAAAATAATACAAAGAAATCCTTTGCAATGGAAATACTTATAAGTATACAAGTATATAATACATACATAATACGTATTCAACTCATCGTGCATGTATCTCTGAAGTCTCTGAAGGCACTTTAGTGTATATCTGTAATATTATAATATATTTACCCATATGTATAAAGTGAACATGTAAAATGGCAGTGATTTGTAATTTGAACAGGTCTCATTTGATCTACTATATGTTGTTGCAGTATAAGACTCTCTCTTTTTGAAGACATATCTGATCGGGATGAAGAATGCTTCAAAGTGAGAGATTGGCACGTTGAGCGCTGGATAAGGTGAGAGGACGAGATGAAAGCAAATCAACCTAAACCACACAGCACCATCATCATCATTTCATACACCATACAACAACCATGCCATACAACGTATAAAGAACAAGACGATGCAATACAATGAACAGAAGACGAGGAGGACAAAAAACTCACGTAGAATAAAAGAATACCAAGAGAGACTGCATCTCTTCAACTTGTACTAGTGTGTTTAACGTACGTACTAATAATATTATTTTTTGCCATTAATCTTCGCTTATGTTCACTAAGAATTCCACAGCCAAACCAATGAGAAATTGTGGATGTGCATGGTAGTCAGAATCATATTTTCTATTGTCAATAGTCTCCTTAGGTTACCTACGAACAACTCATTCCTTCTATATATACTTATATCTTCATCTATTACCAGTAATTATAAACACATTATTATATGTATTCATTGCAACAGTGATTGGGTTGTGCATACGAGAATAATTTGACATTAATGAATTAGCTTTAGCTGTATAGATATGAATAAATAAGTAACTGCTGTTTGACATACCATTAACATCTTTTATTTTAACATTCAACTGTCTGCATAACTAAATATTTTTTCCAATATTTCTCTTACATTTGTTGCGTGCATTAAACACACAGGAAGGTGTAAGAAATTTACGAAGGTATTCTTTTAAAAAATCACGACTTTTATAGCCATTTACGCAAATCCCTTGCATGCAAATTGCAAACGTAAAGTGGTTGTTTGTTAAACTTAAAAGATTAGAGTAGACATTAGTCTGGCTTTAGTAGATTTTTGGCACTGTAAAGCTTACATCAGTATAAAACTATTCTTTACTCTTTAGAAGTATACTGTTACTAGGTACTTACAATGTATCGCAGAGTAGAATTGATCACTTTCATTTTCGAATTATATAAATTGCAATAATAACCCTTCTACAAGATCTACTTGTTCAGTGTTTAAAAAGTGTATTATCTTGTTTATTTGTTATTTAAGTGCTATTCGATTGGTTGTACAGAATACATACTAACATGTGGGTAAGTATGTGTAATATGTAATATGAATACAGTAATTCCAGTGATGAATGTATTGGACCCATGTACAATGCAATGTGACAAATTATAGTAGACAACAATAAAACGGCAAAAAATAAACGGGCATACTTCAATAAAATGTAAAATTTCGTTAAAAATGCTGAGTTCTACTTCAGTAATTAAGAAACAATTTTATAAAATCTTTTTTGTCACATACCCGACATTAATGAAATTTACAAATATTAAATTTTTTTAGTCTTCCTGTTTCATCAGATTGGTGAGTTGAAAACTTGAATGTATAGAGATGATGTTGTGTATAGTTTAATCCGAAGTAATACACAGCATACAATCCAGTATAGGTACCCCCCCCCCCACATAGTAGTTAGTCACTTATAGTAAGTAACTGAAAACTGCTTGCAATTTAATTCAAAGAATTTCTCAGGCACAATCCGACCCACGCATATTATTTCCGAGTATTCGTATACATTTAGGCACAGGTAGCGTAGCATTAGTAGAACTTTGCATGGAGATATGACATTGTATACAAACTCATTACTACCAACTACGCCGAAAACATTCAAAGAAACACAGGAGAGAGAATAGCGTAGAAGCTAAGATGAATGAACTGAAATTGAAAAGCACGGCAAAGTTTGGAAATACTAATGTGAATTGTTGGACGAATACATATAGTAATTTATACATTCATAGTACTAGAACCACCCTGGCAAAACTTCTCCATCCATGTAATACATACATAGAGAATTCATACATACAATACATTGCTCCTTCCATTTGTATTCTAAGACTGCTTCTACTTCTAAAATACCATCGGACCGTCGTATTCTACTGTACGCAATCTAATCCAAATTTCAAAGCCAATCTATCTACGCCTAAAATACATTTGCAATTTGAATAAAGCATCAAGCAAGGCTGGGTTGAAGATAAATATATGATATATTTATAGCCAGCGCTGTATAGTAATGCTGTGGCAATAAAAGCCCTGCACAACAACAGGGCAAGCAGCATAACATAACATAACCCCAGCTACAATGTAAAATAAGTAGTAGGTATGTTACATATATTGTGCTGCTATTTATAATAGAAGGATAGTAGTAGCCTGCTAGTTTTCTATGCACACAAAACAGTGTTATCCATATAGATATTTTACCTTTGAGTTTATATTCAAAACCTCTTTCTGTCTGCTGTGTACACATATTATTATTATATATGAAGTCTTTCTAGCACTTTGCTTTACATTACATTGCATTACTCTCTTTCTTGATAGCAATATGCCTTGGCTTGGTTTGCTTTTGCTTGGCTCACTCACCTCTCTCGCCTGTGTGTATTGCATGTACTTACACGATTCCCATCCATTCCATTATGTAGCCCTCTCTCTCAGTTCGTCTCTTCCATTCTATTCTTCTCTGTGCTGGGTACTACTAGGTAGTAGTGACTTGACTGGCAACCAACTACTCTATTCTCAATTCCATTGCTTTCAATCCCGCCTGATGATTAATGACTAACGCTTGTCAAATGTGGAGGTTGAAAGAAAGAATCGATGGCCCATTATACATTATAATGTTCAGACCATGCCAAGCCAGCAAACCTCGTCAGACGTTTACATCCAAGAGTCACTCAAAACTTAGACAAATCCAACTCAAGTTTTAAAGGTAGCTGTGTAGTATGTAGTTGGCTATTTCTTTGAATGCTGTATGTGTATAGCCAGAGAACTCTCACTCTCTCTAGGTCTGTGGCTCTTTTACTTACTCAGAGAGATTGTTCAGTTGAGTTGAGTGAGTTGCCTTCAGTTGGATTTGTATTATACCCTCCTTTGGCTTCGTTTCATCTATCCATCTTCGAAATTTCTACGGCCAAACATTCTCTACCTTATGGAACGGATAGAACCACGTACCTCCACCACCATCACCACCATAACAGCAGCCGAGTCAGCAGACAGTACAAAATGCAATGCAATCCAATACAAATATGAAATGTCAGACCAGCCCAGGAAGGCACATACTTACTACAATGAATAGACCCAGATCCAGACCAGTATACTTACCGTAACTTTAGTTATAACTTATGTACAATGATCCGAAGTCAGTATCTACAGCAGACTTACTAGACTTGAACATATTACACCAATACATAAATAGTACACCATAATAAATTTCATATTCCTTCCTTTTCATTTTTATCATTTGCTCAGCCAAACCTTCCCTTGCCTGCTTTGATCGTTTGACTTGTTTTTATATTTCGGTTCGGCTTTTCCTTCAAGTAATGTACGGTACCTACATACAGTTGTAAATAACCATCGTTTCATTAAACAACGAGCAAAAGTGAAATCAAGATAGGTACAGAATTATCAAATATTTGTAGCAAGTTTAATAATATGCGGTTTACAGAAACCAACTGTGCGTTAGCATTCGGTAAATAACATTAACTAGTCTTAAGAAAGTAGGCCAGAGTTCTGAATATGATAGCAATTTTTAAATAAAATACAATCATATGTGTATGCCTAGACTTTAAGTGCAGATAGATAAATAATTGTGGAATAGTGTGAGACATACATACAGACTTGAAGTTTTATCTGACTAACTGACTAGTATATAAGAGCAAGTGTCATATTTCACGCAATTATTAAGTTTGCGGTAGACTTAGGTAAGTCAACCATTTTGATTTACATTCACTAATTAGAGGATACTCGCTTGGAGTCTCGGCTTACACATCCTCCCTGTTGGTTAAATGAAGAAGGATATTGTGCAGAACATAGTTTGAAATCTAAACTGTCCAGATTAAATTGTTTACAACAACTCTAGTTGTGCAATCTCAAGTAAAGTCAGATTGAAATGCCAAGAGGAGCAAGTAAACGGAACAGCTGCTGAAAGTTTCTTTATGTGTAGGCAGCAACAAGAGGAAATAGCTGTACGAAGACAAAACACCTTAAGCATAAGTTGTAAGTTGGTTTTAGTAGGAGTGTTGTCTTAAAATATTATGTATGAGATTTGTTTGCATAATATGTACATGTATGTACAAGTGACTGATGTAGTATCCATGTATGACTGTGACATATGCACTATTCATACAAAGGGAAAGTAAATAGGCGGAAATAGGGAAAATGTAAAAAGTCTGTACATACTAGGCTAAACGTACAAGAGGGTATAGGGATCAGTTAAAAAACTTTGTTGGCTTCACTTCTGTTTTCTGAGTAACATTAAAAGAGCGCAACAGACAGTAAGAGAAACTCAAGTTCGTGAACTTCTTGAGGAAACTCTGGTAACGACTAACGACACGACTACAACAGACACTTGCAAAAGTTGAAAGTGCGGAAGTTTCTATTGTCATTGCTTTTTCTTTACTATTCGTTGGCATCTGAGCGAAAGGACAGGAAATGACAGCTGTTTCAGCTCCTCACCCGCTTCTCCGTGTCATAACTAAAACCGACGAAAGCAGAATTCTCAGATGAATCTTGTATATTCTTTTCTCTCGTCTCTCACAACAACCAACAAAATATCCCGTCCACATATGAGGCATGCAAAATATTTTTGTCAAAATCTTTTCCTGTCAAGATTTTTGGAATTGAAAAATGCTTCCACATTCCTGTACTCGTCTGCAATAGTTATACATAGGTATATAATATAGGTAATGTATTGCAATGCAGTACACAGAAGTACTTGCATAATATTATACCACAATCTCTTATAGTACAGATATAAACATTTATTACCACACAATACATTTCAATGTAGTGTACTTTGTAGACCAATGTAGACACTTTGATAAAACAAACGTAGTAAATGCGCACTTAGTCTAGAATGTATTATTACGTTTTTTCTACTGACAACCTATCAAAATTTGTTGCTGAGGTTAGCGCTTTAAGCCTCATTGTTCACTAGACTTTTTACAATGGCAAAGTATTTGGCTTGTTAGCCATGTACACAATATTACTGCAATAGAGACTATCTTCTTGGTTTAATCTTGATGGACAGTCTATCTTTATATACTGTATCTGTCTACCGATTTGAATTTAAAGCGAATTTCTGTTGTCTGCTTCCCCGTAGTCCATTACATTTGATTTAGATTATATGGGACAGGCGAGACATAAGACGAACGCCAAGGGAGGGGGAAAGGACCAGGACACGCGACAAGGACAGATGCATCAACGTAGATTTTTATACAGATTCGCAATTCAAATGGAAAGTAACATTGGGAATGAATATAGGAAAAGACGAGAGAGACAGAGAGAGGGCAATAGCAAGAGATAGAAAGAGATGTACACTCTGGACTGTCTTGGTTGAATTCACTTCGTCCATATACCTTGCCTTGCCCTGCAGTAAGAGAAGGAAAATCTAGGAACCTTCCTTCTTCTTTGAATTGCCTCACTCTGAGAGTTTCATGGGACAGGTTTTACGAGAAGAAGAATAAAATGCTAAGAAATCGTAGTCTTGCATTGTTATATTTATACAAGGTTGCTTGATAAATATATGTTCTAGTATCTCGTACAAAACCAGCAAAGTGTTCTAATGTCCCTGTTATACACAGATATGCGCAATGCACCTTAAAATGGAATTTCGCATTATAATACAAAGTCTACCTAAGTCTACGTAGAAAGTTTTGGGGTTAGCAGATAAGACATGAAGGAAAGTTTCACAAACAACTTGATATGAGAATTGTATACGCGCTTTGTGAAACATCTACACACACCTTAACACGTTTACTTGTTATAAGATACCTACCTAGGTATGTAACAACAACGACCTGGTTGGTCTCAGCAGTAGTTTCGCTAGCATTTATTTATCTAACTAAAAGATATTTACGTATTTAAAGTCATGCGAGTATACAATATATACATGTACATGCAATATGTAATTGTGTATGAGACTCCATATAAACGACGAGCCCAGTTATATCTCACTAAGAGTAAAGCCGGCGCCTAAAACAGTGAATCTTCCGGTCGGGTAATGGAAATGGTATCTACACAAGCTAACTCACACATATATACGATGTAGTGTATATAACACATAGCACGGAAGAAGGAAACGGGAGTGCCCGTTGAAATGCCAGTGCAATACTACCATGGCAGCTTTCTTACAAGAGTTACAGCAAACTAGAACTAGAACCTACAGAAAGCAAGGCAAACGAACACAAGAAGCCAGTAAAACAGTTCGTACACATAACAATCTCCTTTCGGCACAGATCGATAACCATACGGAAAGGTTTGCCATCACATTGTACACATAGCAAAGAATCTGTGAAGCAATGGATAGCTTTTACAGTATATAATTCCTACACATAACATTCTGAGGCTACTTACAACACATACACTATAGGTGCTCCCTATACATAATACAGTATTTGTATTTTGTGGGTGGTATAGCATATCCGAGAAAATAACATTATACATAGAGCTACTGCTGCTGCTGCTGGAAGCTGAAACTACAGCCCATCTGTCCCTGACTTGGTTTTCGGTGTGCTACGTCTACGTACGTATGACGTTACGTTATGCTTATCTTCCACTGCCGATTTTGTATGTGTATAATTGTATAACATGGATACAGTATATATAGCGGGTATATGTGAACAGGTTTGCTTTCTGCTTCTCTCTCTCTCACACTCTCTCTCTCTCGGTTCGGTTTTATTCGGGATCGGAGTTATTGTGTGAGAGCTTTGCTTTCGAATCTCGTATCCTCTGCTCTCGTTTTCCACGGAGAGACGTGTGGCTACAACGCCCGCGAGTAAGTGGCAGGCAGAGTGAAAAGCTCGCATCACATCTCAGACTGAATCCAACTACCTCGGAGACTCGACACAGAGAGTTGGTTCAGAACAGATTCATTCCATACTCCCGAACGTTCCCAATTCTGTACTTTCCTTAGGGAGAGGCAGCCAGGAGCAGAGTACTACGTGTACATGTATAGCTAAGCTACACAGAGAGCGAGAAAGAGAGAGCCGACGAAGACGCGTTTGTTGGGTCGGTGAAAAGCTTTTTGATATCTTAGTCACATACATAATGAACACTGAGTGTATGTAACATAACGCAATGTAAGTAGGTAGAGGAGACGAGAGAGTGAGGCAGAAGAGGCAGAGAGTGGGGAAAGCTTTGGCTTCGACGACAGCAGCTTCTACTGCTTCTGTCCACTGTGAACCAGCTCTTTTGCCTCTCGTCTCTCTAACCAGCATAGCGTTACGTACAAACACAACACTCTTTGGTTCCTGTGTTCAAAGTTTTATGCTCCGTCCGTTGTCGGGCTCCAGTCTCAGCATCTCACTGTATTCTCATCGCTCATCAGAGTTGCAGTCGAGTTGCAACGCTGCTTCGTCTCTCCCTTCCACTCCCATCTCCATTTCAGTCCAGCTTTTCCTTCGTCTCCGCCAACATTGACTTGAATTTACTTTCTCGGCCTAATTTCTTTTTTTCATTTCCAACGTACTAAACCCAACTTTGACAATTTCACTAGTATTATTTGATACAGCACATCTTGCTGTACGTTTTAAAAGTATTTTTTCAACTGAGCATCCACTCGTTGATAAATAATTTCCATTTTAATTTCAAGCTGAAGAGAGTTGAATTGAGTGGAAATTGAAGTTGTGTGTAGTCAAGTCAGTGGATTCAAGTCAGTATGTAGTGCAGAGATACAGCAACTTGCCTGCCTGCCTTTCCCATTGCCGATCCGATCTCTCTGTATGGAGCAGTGTGTATCTGTTCTTCATCTCTCTCCTCTAGCGACTTCCAACGACATCATCATCGCCAGATACCAACAGCACACAGACCAACACACACGAACTTCACTTTCGTTCCTTCTCCTTTCAACGTGTGGCTATGAAACACTGGAACCAGATTCTCGTCAGACTGCTTTCATTTCTACTTTCACACTTCAAACTGTTCAAACCCACCAAACTGCAAATTGGTATGTTCACTTTCCTTATTTTTAGATTAGAGCTTTAAATGCGAAAGTAGAAAGCATGCTGCAACCACGCAAGTATAGTTATACGTACACATTTGCTCTAAGCTGTTAATACAGACCTACACTCTACACACATAATCCAGCTTTACAACAGCTGGGGTCTTATACCATAATATATAGCTAACTCTCTTAAAGTCTTAAACACTTGCCAGATTCTTTCATTTCGCCAGGAATATTTATTTATATCATTTCGTAAAGGTTGCTTCTATTCTTAATAGTCAATTCGTAACAAAATCATAATGGAAATCAAAAAAATATTGTCCACCAGTATTTCTACATTTATATAAATCTGTTATACTGTGCTATAATTATTATCATGAAAACGTTATTCACATAAAGATTGCTGAATAACAAGCTAGAGTAGCTAATAATTCTCTGGTTGAAATGTCATAAAAAGTAAGGCAAGTAATAATATATTAATCACGTAATAGCTACAGTCATTAAATCTCTTTGTATACTAAAAGCTTCAAAAATCAGTTTCCACAATCATCAAAGCCAAGCCGAAATCAAACAAATGTCAAACCAGTATTTACAAGATCCCTCACGAACCTCAAACAATATTGGCTCACTTACGCCTATTGTGAGATACACACTGCACTATACATATAATATGGGAGCTATACAAAGGAGGAAAGAGGGCTATGCATAATATATGGTGCAGCATGGGCATAGTGTTATATGCACGTAGTGTATACACACTATACACACAACACTTTACTAGAACGGGAGTGTGAATGATGAACTAGGGAGAACAATGGAATACATACACACAGCACTGCTTTGGGAAGGAATGGAATCGTCGGCTTGCATGCTAACAGGCAGTTTACGTCTCGTATGGGAAGTGGAGAATTTCTCACAAGAAACATTGTATTCTCTATCTTTCTGTGCAGTCACACTACATGTAGCGTAGCATTAGAGAGAGCATATTGTTCCACATACAGTTGTGCTGCCACTACCACAGTGTATCACAACAACACCAGTACATGATGGCAATACTATTGCAAAACACGGAAGTTAAAGGTAGTGTGGTCGCAATGCATGTGTACTACTGTTAAATCACTAACTGAGCTACTGGCTACGACTTTACAACTGTTTCATTGAGATCGTGATATGTTGTAGTTCTGATCTCAGATTTTCTCTTGTGTGTTCGAGCCAGGCAATATTGTATAAAGTTATCTTTTATGTCTTTTATTTACTCTTTACACAACATTACTGTCACTTTAATGATAAATAAATGACCTGAGTGAAACTCATTACCATAATGATTTTCAATCGTTGCATATTATTATGTGCTACAGCACAATTACTGGAATTACTACAATGAAATATTTTCTATTTGTACACCTACTGTGAATGACTTGATTCTTGTATTGGTAATAATATCATAAATTGCAACCGGATTTTGGTAGATAATTCTTTCGTTATTTATACATCCTTATAGCTATAACAGTAAGTAAAAGTAGTTATTTTTATTTATTTTCATAACGCTTCGGATAAATACTTTAGGTATGTAGGAAAGGATACGTATGTAAATCATAGAAATATTTCATGTCAATAAAACGATATAAACGATATAAATTGCAGCAGTATAATTTTACATATTTCTTATATTTCTTATAGTGCAGATAGTGTAAATTGTAAAAAGCTCTGGATATGGTAGACTGCGTATGTCATGAATTTTAATAGGCCGAAAAGCACTAGAAGATTTACAGCGACACTTGAATCCACTAGCAGAATAGAAAAGATATGAAGTAAAAATAATAAAAAGGTGATTATTCCTTAATGGCTGCATTCTAGTGTATTGTAGGGCTTAAAACAAAGATTGCAAAAAAGATTTAGTATGTCGTTCGCTCAGCATCATCTACTTCGTTATTGCAATGTGGTAGATACATATATTTAGTTCTGTAGGTACTACACACATCTTGATCTTGTATATAGCACAGTATGGCACTACTGCGTGCATTTGGGAAAAGTGTAATTTACAATGTGTTCCAATATTACAATAAAGAGCAGTATCATTAGATTTGATTATTATAGCTTGTCTGGTGATGAGCGTCTGAGTAATGAAATGAAACTAATTTTCTAAACTTGAGCAAGTGTCAGTTCTGGTCTGAAGGCGGATTTCACATTAAAATTTGTGCTATAGAGTATCCGTAGTAGAATTGGACCGTGAATGGACTATGGACGCTTTGGGAAGGTACATTTATTATTCTTCTTCCTCAAGATGTGAGTATGGCACCATATAAATACATACGTACAATATCATAATATCTGGTAAAGACCACTACTG
Source organism: Pogonognathellus longicornis (assembly GCA_034694085.1). Taxonomy (NCBI): domain Eukaryota; kingdom Metazoa; phylum Arthropoda; class Collembola; order Entomobryomorpha; family Tomoceridae; genus Pogonognathellus; species Pogonognathellus longicornis. The sequence continues at coordinate 22,295 of JAQFYB010000607.1, forward strand.
CTGGCATTACAGATTAAGTATACAATACCACCATGAAGAAGGAATGAGAGAATGAATGAGAAAATGAATCTCTGATTTGATTCACCATAATACTACATCTTATGCATATCTTGTTTGACTACTGCATCACATCAGAAGAGTTTTATTGTGTAGAAGAACACAACTGAGCTCATTCTGTTGTGTGGACATTATGTAGGTACCTACGTAAGTAGTTGGTAGTGTAATGTTAAAACGCATACAATGGAATTACACAGTGACTCGTAAATGTATTACTGGGGAGAGAATGTAAAATATCCATCCAATGTGAAAAGTATAATACAGGTGCACAAAAGATTCCATGCAGACACAGAGTGCATAGATAGATGTACATGAAGAGCAGGGAGGAAGCAAGGAGTAGAAACTGTGAGCCATCAGCAGACAAGAGAATAAAGCGAGGAAAAAACTCAACAGAGTGAGACTGAGAAATCGTGGTTGATTTGGCAATGAGAAAGAATGACAAGGTTGATGGAAGTAACAAACTGAGTTGAGTGCTAACAAAAGTTGTTGTAAGGACCCTAAGACTAATGTTTGCTGTAATGTAAGCAATTCAATCCAATCTAGCCTGTCGGCTACGAGACGTTGCTCTCTCACAGTCAGTGCCTATATAAAAATTACTCTGGCAGACTCAGACTGAATGTATAGACGCAGAAGATTCTTCAACAACACGCTACAGTACTTAAGTAGTCGCTAGACAGTGGGTAGTTGCTATTGCTACAGTTGACTTGAGCCGAGATCTCCTTATGAAATCCTCCTTTGCTTTGGCAGTGTAGAATCATTCCATTTCTTGTCGTAGTTTCACAAGTACATAAGTAAAGCACAGTGAGTGAGACAGATATGAGAGAATGTGTGTACATTTGTTCTCGTATCTAATGTACATTAGATCAGCAGAAAAACCAGAGCAAAAAAGGAATTTGTGGTTGTGAGATCTTTTCTTTGTACTTGTAGGGATTTATATTGCCTTGCATACATATAAGTGTAGGTATAAGTGTATGGAGTGGATGTGCATAAAACCAACTTAACCATCCAGACACTATATACAAACACACAGACATGTATGAAGCAAAGGAAGCTCTGTGAGAAATGCAATTTGGCGTACTTTGTTGTTCTGTTAAGAATATTTGCGAATTTCGCTGCAAAATACGTAGGTAGCTTATATGATTACCTACTTATATGTATTTTTTACAATGGCAATCACTAGGTAGTGGTGCGGGAATTTGTTATTCTCGTTTGTTCGTGTATTCTTGACAAAATGGAAATGGTCCATTTCCATTTTATTTGCTGGAGGAATCAGGAGACAAGCTTTATTTGCTAAAATTAATCTTCACATGGAAAACAGGGCAAGCTGGTTAAGTTTTGAAGAGGTAGGTTCAAAATGGCGTAAGGTCTAACCCCAATATCGACCGTTCATCACCCTTTCGTATGCATTAGGTGATTGCATGGCGGCATAGGCATGCGGTGACATGCGCTGCTTTAGTAAAGTAAAGGAGCTGAAGGAAGAGGATGGATGGATCAGATTCTCTATTCCGTGTCTGTGGAGACTCTCTCAGAGTTTGCTCTCTTTATATCCTAAATAGACGTATAAAACATATCACACACAAAGTCCACACAACTACAGCAGCATATACACGCAACTCAAAAGCCTAAGCCCTTCCTTCCAAAATATCCGAATCCGGGAGCCATCACCATCACCACCCCTCCTTTCGCTTCCTGCTCTGCTCTCTCCGCTCTTTTCCTCCTTTCCACTTTTCTTGCTTTTGCCTCTCACTTGACTACTAATACTTGACTGTTCCTAACTGAATGGCCTGGTTGGCCTTCCTTTTATAAGCTACATCATTGTCCTTCCTTTATATGACGCGAGCTATCCGATCCTTTCAATACGTTTTAAGTTTCCTCATATAAAATCAAGCTATTCTTTCCTTTCACTTGACTTCATGAACAATAGAGAAAACAAATTTCCGCTTGCCGATCAAATCAAAATCCAATTGCACAAGATTTACTACCCCTAACTTACACAGACTCCAACCGTTCGCTCCTCGTTTTCCGCAACCAGCAACTCTAGTCCAGTCAAAGTCTAACTAGCTATAGTTCATTTCACCCGGTCCAGTTAAATTACTATATATACTTCCAATCCCACCTAATCCTCTTTCCACACAGTTGCTACTACCACACACATATTTGCAACCGCAGAGTTTTCCTAATGCTTTTGTAATAGTCTGATCTAAAAAGGAATGAATGCTCTCCGAAATGAAATAAAACACATCCTCGTCCACAAAATCCTCACCACACTATGAAATCTGGAGAGAAGGATGGGAAACATTGTTAGTAAGTCGGAGTAAAGGAATACTACGCAATAATTCCGTCGGCTGCTTACAAATTACTTGGTCTAATATTTTATTATTCCTTAATGGCTTTTATACACATACACCCCTCTACTTTCTACATATCTGTACACAATACACCACTCTACACCCCAAACCAAAGACACTATACATGCAAATATTAAGTACGTAATTAGTAAAATAATTTTAAACATTGTAAGCTGCATATTGTAGTTGTAATGGTGTGGACTACTACAAGATAAATGTAAAAGTTTCAGTAGTTATCTGAGCTACAGCACTAAAGGAAGATATAAAGATGCAACTTCTGCTTAGCATACATACATAAGTACATTAGGTTGTGGATTTGCACTAAGCCTTTATGAAACGCTACGATGACAAGACAACCACAAGAATTTTATTTGTATGCATAAAATGTAAGAACACATGTCGTCACCTCGACAGAACACACACAGCACTACTTGTACAGATAGTACATAACCTACATAGGTGAGTCGGTGAGTGCCTTTAATGCTGCAATATACGTAACACAAGTTCACTGATGTGAATGAGTGAGTACCCCTACACATTGCTACATGTCACAAAGGAGAGTGAATACCACCTATGCTCATCCTATATGACATGTGTGCACTAATAGACGATGATCCTTATAAAAGAAGAACATCTCCAATCTTATGTTACGTAATGTTGGTACAAGGTAGAAATTGTAGGTTGATCCTTATTCTGTGTGAGTGTGGATAAAGAAAGCAGGGAGACGGGGAGGGATGGATGGTTTGAATGTAGTTAAATCTTTCCCATGGCTCAGCTTAGCCACTCGTGAGTCCCATGATGATGGAAGTGGTAAAAAGGTGATATAAGTTTTATGAGCAATTTATTAGGCGTTTTGAGCCGATTCCAAATTGCGGATTAGGATTACGACGTGTAGTTGCAGGTTTACGTTGACGTAACCCTTGTCACGGAAGTGTAGTTTGAAGATAAGGGAAAAGTCGAAGGAACAGTTTAGTACTGGTCGTAATAGTAGTCAAGAAACTTTTGCGCTAAGTAAAAGAGGAAGGAAAGGAAATTGATGTGATAGGATTCAGTCGTACAAGATCTACTCGACTGCGTGACATGACACGACAGACTAGACAAGGCAAGTCATTTGTTTTCCCATGTGTTTGCTTTATGTGCTATTTCGTTTCATTTCATTCACCAGTTCATCCATACTCGCTGTACATGGCCATATATTGATATTGACATTCTATACTTGTAAGTGTTAATAGTTAAGTCTTACATAGGTACTCACTCACTCCCTGCTTTTACAGATATACCTTTATGTCAATATAAAATAAAGGTGTGTCTACCAGTTACTGAACATCACTACCAATATCACTGTCTTCCCAGCTGCAATAACTAATAATAATATTACCTACGCGTACACAGTGTGCTTCGGTAATTGGTACATATACTAGATTGGATTCGTGTGTATTAAGTATTGGATTCATATATATTGTACGGGTATACATTCGCCGTGTAGCAAACATACGATGCTATGCTCCTCAGCCAAAAACTCATGGTCAAACAGACAAATAGTTAAGCTTTATTACGAGCGTAAAACTTTTCTTCGTATTTTTTAATTTTGCAAGAAATTGCTGTGCACCTAAATTGAGCTGAGAAAGATTTATTGGATTGCTTTTGCCATTATTGATACGGGCTGTACTCATTATGCCTAATGGCCATACTTTCGATCCTTATCCTCTTCAGACTCGTGATCACCTTCATTTTCTCTGGAATGCAGAATACTTTCCTATAAATACACGTTCTCTCATCTACCTTATTCTATAGAATCCTGCAAAAATAATAGTCGAGATGCCTACGTCAATACTTAGTTACTATTTCCTTTGCTCATCAACTGATAAAGGAGAATGAGCTTTTATAGTACGTTCATTTATATTGCACTCTCCGGTGTATTTTTTATAGTATGGAATAACCAATAGTAGAAAATTGTCTGAATTTTCTGTAAAGACGACACTTGCTACACGAATGCCAAATGCATACACGAATTAAATATAAAACTGCCATTTAATTAGAATCATTAATGATTATACTTTTTAGCTACTCTTGTCTATGTGATCTACCCAACTTCGTTAATGAAAATTACGACATGGCCCGACATGGGTAAAATTAAAATATAGTGAACGTAGATGTGTGCATTAAGTGTAGTGTTAGAATGTGAAAAGACGTAGGAAGAGTATCTGGGTTGGGTATTTGATGTGGTGTGATCATTTGAGGTCTGAGAAGGGTCACATTGTAAACTGCACAATAGAAAATTACTTGTATACAATGGATATCAAGTTTTGAGTATAAGAATAGAAGGGATTGAAGGGATGTTGTAGGAGTTTGAGTTTGTGTCGACTGTGTGAGATGAGGATGAGTGAAATGAGGGATCTCAGGTTGCCCAATCTTTTGCTATCGTTTCGGGTGCTTTTGAAGAGCTCGCATAATCATTAATCTTGGCTAAGCTGTCATCCACGCTTCCACTGTGCTTCCCTTTTCCTTTCCTTTAGCTGCGCTCCACATGGCATGCCATGTCTACGTCTAATGCCTGAAATGGCTTGGCTTGGCATTGCTTCGTCTGCAACTGACTGAACATATTCATCTCCGTCGTGCACGAGCATAAGCAAAAGATATTCCTTTTTGCCCTTTCTCAGCTTGCTTTTCCTTTGCTTTCATTTACCTCATTTCATTCTATTCGGCCTACTTGTACTATACACATACATACAATACTATACAGGATTAATATTATTTCTCTCCCATCCAGCCCTATACAATTCCCTCGGTGTGTACCACCATGCACACTCTATATGCATATACACAACATGGCTACATTTAATTCTATGCTTCCAGCAAATATTAATGTTGGCTGTAGCCTGGCAAGTAGTTAACTATACAATACACACGAAAAGGAAGAAGACTCCCGCGTTCCATTTTTTATTATTTGACTCACCAACCAGCACCACACAGCTACAGCCTGAGCGATGAGCACAGCAAAGTAACTACTTTGTTACGGAAAATAATAATACTATCTTTCTGTCAGCTAAATCCTATCAACCAGCTATATACACATACTATATATTCAGAGTTAAATCATAATCTTTAGCACACAATAGAACAACTCGTTATGTATACAGACTGCTTGTAGTATAACACACGGATAGAGTGAGTGAGAGAGAGAGCTATGTTCGATAAGCCTTGATTTGATACTTCTTTGAGAATCGTCTGACTAATGCTACGCAGTATACAGCTGTCTTCTCTTGTCTGTAGTGATTTGGAAATAAAACGAAAAGCTGACAAGCAGAAAGCTAAAAGACGAGAAATTTACATTCAATCTACTGGCGAAGCTGCGAGGATCGCTATATGCCATTATACTTCTTCCTAAAGGAGAAGTGTGGGCGTGGAAAAAAGAGAGACTTGTTCTGAGAACATTCTAGCATTAGACTTTTCGTTTTTGACATCCGTACGTATTTAGTTACAACTGATTTGGTGTTATAGTATTTAGGATGTTATTGATAGGAAAGTCAAATCTACTTTAGATATGATTATTAGCAGTTGGTGATGATTTGTGTTGACTTAAAGGATAATATCCGCATTAAAGAAAATGGCAAAGAGAAAAGAAAGAAAGGAAGCTCATGGACAAAAACTCTGTGATATTGATGACTTTCTTGTTTGCTCCGGAGTTTGGCTTCACTTTTTTGTCTACTTTTTTACTCGTCTGCCATGACTTTTTAGGTCAGAGACCTTTTCCTTACAAAAACTGGCGGAATACGAAAATATATGATTATCATCCTATGGCACTGTCTGCATCGAGTATTTAAGGAGGAGCTCACAGTCAAGACGTAATTATTGCACACGTATTTCAGTTTTACCCATTACTTTTTAGTATTTCCAGTAATTTCATACAGTATTAATATATTTGGTTCTTTGCATTATGAAGGACTATCGTGTACGTACCTACCTACTTAATAGTAGGTACTCTTCACTCTAGTAGGTAGGTACTACATTATTGGTACAACATACTGTTTGAAGTTACTTATACTTCATACTATATGTACTACTGGTATAAATACTTAAATTTTCATTACGCAGGGCAGGATATAGGTAAATGCAAAATGGCAAAATTCTTGTAATTGGTAAATAGACAATTTAGACAAAGCACCATGTCAGTTTAGCAGTCTATACTTATTTTGCAGAGTGTAGTATTCCTATAGGTGTTCCACGGTGGTCAAGTACCTGTAACGACTAGAACTTCTTATAGCAATCAAATAGACTGAAGCTAATAGCTACTGGCTTCATAGCGAGAATTTAGAAATGCCGTGACAGGACAGGATACAGAAGAAAAGCTTGCGTGCAGAAAGGTCTAAAAACTGAAGGCGAGGGCTGGAACATTTCATTTCATTACCCTTCAACTCATACGGAAAAGTCTAGCCCATTCAGATTTTAAGGAATAGTGGAAGGTGTATGCTTTGCTAAGCTTTGAATGCATGTGAACACAGTCCACAAAAGCTTTACAGATTATTTCTTCCAGACTACTACTCCTAACGTTCTTTCCGTCTCACTTGTATTGCACTGCACAAAATCTGTGTACAAGAAAGATTACATTTACCTTGTCTATTTTGTCTAAATATATTTATACTTTAAACTGTATAGTCTTTCATGGCAAGTAATAGTAGGTTGTTGTATTGAAGTCAAAGCTGGATTTAACTGAGCATACTACTACTACTAGAAGCTATGATCAAATAGTGTGATGTCTTATATTGAAACACTGACGACCAAAATATTCACCGTCTCCACTAAATATAATAAAAGCGTCTTAGCAGGTAGATTCACATCATTCAATGGAATCGTGCTGGTTGGTGTTCTTCATCATCTCCTTTATTTCAAATACTGTCTCAGAGTTGAGCTTGAGCTGAACTGAATTTTTTTCACACCACCACCGTACGTACAGTTGTATCGTAACGAAAGCCGGACAATGCCTTCATGTACTTTTACATACAACAAATACACTTGTGTATAGAATACCATGAAATATCGCGTGGTTCTGACTATAGGGCAGTGCTTGCATTAAAGAAATGGCTTGAGCTGCCGAGAAGAAAAATCTCATCCAATCTTATTTGACGGACTCAGTGAATGGAATGTGATCGCAAAAAGTGTAAATTAATGGGCCTATTATTCAACTCATTGTTGCTTTCTGCCTATCTCTCCCGTGTTAGATTGAGCAATTTGTAAATCCTGTTTTTTTCAACCAAAGTCGATATATAAAGTCAGACTTAGCCGTACACTCTGTGTAGTGTACTGTAAAGCAACATCGCTTTACTATTTCACTAACAATAAGCTACACAGATACAATACAATACAATACTAATATACCTACGTACTATAAAATCTGTATTGAAACTTGTGAACTCGTACATCGTACTTCATTACGTGTTTTCATCAATACAACATGATCTGTACATTTGTCATACAGCTACATATATCTACTTCGTGTATTACTAATACTCTTTCATACATTTCAAGGCACTCTCGCCTTTTTATAATTTTCTCATCGCTCTGTTCTATGGTTTGCTGAGACAGGAAATGCTTAGGAATTATTACTATTTCGTCGAGTTCATTATATATTGCTAAGAATTGAACAGACTTGACTTATAGTTATATGTAGTTATAAATTTTCCCATTACCCCATTCATTACTTTCCTTTCTAAGTCTCACTCGATAGTTGATAGTTGTTCTTATCTCTCAAATGTGATGATTTGATGGGAATATCAATCATAAACACACAACCACATTGCTGAAATCATTTGTAATGCCTAATACTATCACACTGATTCAAAATATTAATGCAATGTCTAACAACTTGAATAAATTACACATTTACTAGAGTATATCCACGAACTACGAACGAATGGATCTGTATAAGGACGAATTAATTAGTTCTAGCTAATCTACGTTCTACGTAGAACAAATAACAAGTTCTATATAGCACAATCACATTCGGTCGTGGGATAAAACTTGAAGAAATGATTTTTGAGCAAGATAATGAGAAAGTTTGTTTGCAAATTTTTGGCAATTTTGGGTGATTGCTCTGCTATCATTTGCTAAAAGTAGAGAAGTCATATTTTTGCTCTATAAAGTTGTGCTATAGGAAAAGCGTGTAATATGACATCTGTACTACACAAGAAGAGTGTAATATGTAATAGGAGCAATTGAAAAGGGAAGAGGTTTGCCCGAGCGTGTCCATAATTCTCCATAACGAGTCTTTCATGAGTTTCAGGTAGTAGAGTCGTGTCTATTTAAGCACAACGAAGAGCCGAAATGAGCCAATGTTAACCAAACTTTCCACAGCTTTGTAAGAAGGAAGTACACTGTGCATTTGTATTGTAATAAGCCCAGAGAGCCAGAGCGAGCGAGAGAATTGAAAGGAGTAATACAACAATAAATACGAAAGGAAGCATTTTGCTGCTACACAAACAAGTAAGCCGAAACCTGTGCTTTGGACTTTGGTCGTGTATGAAATCAGCCAAGGAAAAGGCATAAGGGAATAAGGCAAGACAAAGTTGGTCTCAACGAATATTGTTCTAATAGCACATGTACCTTTACGATCACTAATAACTTTCGATATATTTACTATGGTATAGAGCAGGAAGAGGCTGGGAAAACTTCAACCTGAATTGAAACTTGAAACTGGACTTTATTTATTACGTTCATAATTGGTTTTAGTTTATATCGCATCGTACGATGTATTGAGCACATGCCTCTCTTGGGTTATCTGCACTTATCATTAGTCAGAGGTAGAAGAACGCGTATACAAAAGCGATAGAAAACTTATTCCACACATACACAACACACTCATCTTGTTTCATCTCACTCTCTTCTGTGCCACCTGAGGCGATAGCTATTTACGTATCTGTATATTGCAACATGTATTCTATTCTCTCCGACTTACAACAATCAGTTTAGGTGTGTAGTACAGTGTCGTAACGACTCTCTGTATAGTCAGTGTTACAAAGTAGTTGTATAGGAGCATTGAACATGTGCATGTGGGCATAATATATTTTATTAATGTGTAGATTCAGCTCAGCGTGACTCATGAGAACTCTAATAGATTATGTATAGTAGTTGGTTAAACTAATTATATGTCGTGTTTTTCAAAACCGATGTAAGTAATAAATTTCGTAATATGCATAATGTTAGTACACCTGTGTGTACTTAAATTTTGACGGCAATTTTCAGCATATCTCAACAAAAATTAGATTTGATGGAGTTCAAAATGTGTTTAAAGCCTAAGTGCACTTTTCGAAATTGTGTTTTGTACGCTCGTTTAGCTTATGATGTAGTAATACCACCATTATTCGTCTGTTTTACTTCGTTCGTTCGTTACAAAGTAACAAGATGTATCATACAAGAATGCTACACAGATACCTAGAAGTGAATACTAGACTGAGGTATGTAGTACGCAGTAGTAGAGTATTATTTCTGAGCAATTCATGGAATAATATGTAATTGGTGAGGATATTTTCAGCGACTAATGCATAACAAGGCACGACTCAATTATTTTTACGTTTACAATAGTTTAGAGAACAGTGCAGGGCTTATTTTACATTTACGGTGGAAGTATGGATTGTATTGCATTCATCTTGGGTTTTTTGGTTAATTCATAATGTCAGCACACAGCTAGACACAACGAAACACTAGACCAGTTGAATGGAAAGTTTGTAACGGAAATAATTGATAATTGGTTTGGCCATCACAGTTTGATATGCGAGTTGAACACTGCGTGGCTGATCGTTGTGAATTCACCATAGCTCCCAGCCTAATGTTTTTAATGTGGTAACACACTGATATTTTACTTTTATGATTTTGAGTTTTACATACCTTCGGTTACAAAAACTGTGAAGTTATAACCTGTAATTCCTTCTGCTAGTTCTTTCTATCTATCTGCAGGTATGAAGGAAAAACTTTTTTATTTGCCACTGCATTCTATAAAAGTATACGTCTAACCGTATTTAAATTAAAGCCATACGTTTACTACAAATAGTCCCTACTAAGTATTTGTACATCAGTATATCTACGTGAATGTTACAACGTTACAAGGAGGTTTACAAGGATGCATTTCTTGCATTATTCGCTGTGAAAAATTAGAGAATACATTTACAATAGCAAAAGCTCTAGAGAGAAGAAATGGGCGACATTTGTTGCAAAGGAAACGAAAAGACCATTCCACAACTCGCCATCAGATTAGTTCATAATTTCCGTGGAGAGTTATGATTATTACTATTGGGCTACTACAGCAGAAAGAGCCATAAGGCAAGTTGAATTGGGACTAATGGGATGTTCTTCGCAAGCCTAATGCTGTATAATCGAGGTAATGTAATGTAGATAATGGAAAATGATGTAATACAATGAAACTACAAGTCTAAATACATTGTAACAAGAGTCTTCGGAATATTCAAGCATATAGAAGACACATAGTAGAAGGATGTAATGCAGTGGATACAATTCCCAATGGTAAACTCAACTTTATAGCCACGAAGACAGATATTAAGAGATGAGATGATATTGCATGTAATATACGTACAACAAAATGAAAGTTATGTTATACTCTCGAGATGTTACAGAGCTCATAATGTGACTGTGACGTGTACTATAGTTCTTGGACTATACTCGTCATAATCTAAGCTAAAGTAAGATCACAGTTTAGATAACAATATACATACCTGAGTTGTGTTTGTGTGGTTACAGTGTTCTATTCGTTGGTTTAACAGATAATGCTATAACTAAAACGTAGTATACACAGCATACATACGGCATGAAAAGTCCTTGGAACCTTTCGGCTTCAATTCTATATTCAATAGCGGCTACTTAAGGAACAATGTAAATATCTATTGCTTTCAGTTTGACGTTACGTTTTGTATTAGGAGTCCATAAAAACTATAGCAAACATACATACAAAGCGTGCGTTTAACCAGCAAATATGATCATATTATCATTCATATGTAAACCTGGCTATAAGCATAAGGTGCCTACTGCATGTAAGTAGATGAATTTAACAGTCAAAGTTTTCAACTTATTTGTACATTGTATGTATATGTATAACATAGATAATACAACCTCTTGTAGATTGTATATTAGCGAAGTAAAGTGTTTGTTCAAATGACGAGTCTTATAGTTTCAACAATACAGTAATAACACATGTACAATTTTCTTTCAATAAATATTAATTTCTCCAAGCCAATTTAAATGTAAGCATACTGGTTACGTCCTTACATCGCTACTAGTTTAGAAACATGAATGCATGAATTCCATAGTAAATGATTGAAACAGGAGTTTGGGGTATTATTTTAATAGAACATTGCCTACGAAAATAGTGGTATTATTACCAATGTACTGTAATTGCGTGTGAAATGAATGTGAATTCAATAATAAGTAAATGGAAGTTGTTGTGTAAGCGTAATAGTAGAAATGTAATAATTAATAATAATAAGTGATTTGAACTTGAGAGTAGGGTTTCCCTCAGTGGGATTGCGTCTGCAATAAGCTTTTAGCAGGAGTCACAGTCACAGTCATATAGACATGAATATGACTGCACACACATACACACGTAGCATTACACATTATGATACACAGTGTAGATAACAGAGATAGAGACCAAAGAAGAGTATTTGAGTCCGAGCAATATGCCTGGCGGCTCATCCGTTTTCTGATGAATTTTTTGCTCGGTTTTAAGAAGAGTAAGGATAGTCCAAGGCAAGAAGACTCTATGTGTTCAATAATGTGCTTCTTTGGCTGTGGCTGCTATTCAAGAATGAATGTCTTCTCTTTGTGCACTCATACAGCCACATACACAGGACACACAAAAGTACAAAGTGTGGTGTGAGAGAGATTAAGTACCTACCTACTCTATGTGAATGTGTATCCCTGTTTTGCCTTTTCGACTTTACCATTGCATTATCTCTGTATCTGTATTGTTCATGTGTAGCTAGGTATGCCTACATGTTATATTGGTTGCTACTACATCCAGCACAGCTATAGATCTATGTAGTTTTTACCTGAACCATTACAGCGTCTTTCTTATTAGGATAATGTAGCCGATGTTGTAGCCAAGTCAGAGCAGACAAGTTAAAAACACGGTACAGTACAACATTTTATACACTACTACATGTGTGTATAGGAAAAAAAGCATGGTGTTTACGTTGTAGCCTGTACTACTTAGATTATTAGTTGTGTGAGAGTGTAGTGTACATTGTACACACAGTAGAGTCAAGAGCTGAGTATATTGAATTTTGTACTCGAGAATATTAGATTGGGATTGGAGTGCCAAGTGAGGTGAGAAAAAACAGAGGAGGGAAATTGTCTTGTGTTGCCGGTACACGAGAGAGAAGGAGAGAGAAGGAGAATACCGGCAGGACGAGAAAGGTTTTATTTTATTGTGATGTGATGTTACTATTCCATTCCTTGAAGCAATTACACAAATCTCAACACCATCTGAATCACGAACACGATCCACTTGGTGGCTGCCTTTGCCTCTATCTTAAAATATTTATGTCTTGCTCTATTCGTCTTTGGTGGCTTCGTTTGTGCTTGGCTTATACCGTGGTCCATTTTCTAAAGTAGAGGTCCTTACGAGTGTGTAGAAATTGATTTTGTGTAATGTGTAGTAAGTGTAGTCTCACTTTAATACTTGCTTTGTGCATACAGTGTATCATTATAAAGTTTCTTCAATATTTGAAGATTATTTCTAATTTTCGATTAAATTTTAATATTGCAGATTCTGCTGATTTGTTTCTGATGGCTGATGGTTCCTGATGCCTGCATTGAGTACTTGAAGAGTATTGATTTAATTGTACATCGTCCGTTCTCCATGGATTATACAATTACAGATGGGTACAATAATTCAATGGTGGGGTTAAGATAGACGAGGTATGTGTTTGAAGAGAGGGACTATTAATATGGTGTCACAAACACTCTGATGTGGATATTTATTCTCAATAATGGTAATGATAATGGAAGTAGATATTTTATGCAAAGATAGAAAGTGATTTCTCGTATAAAATGCATTGAGAGAGTAGATACTACATTGAGTTGGAAAAGTATCCGAAATTGTGTGGTTGGGAAACTTTGAAGGAAACCATCAAGCTGAACATTAATATCGAAATAAAAAATTCTGGCGGCTCAGTGCCTTTTGCATTTGAGTCGAGTTGCCCTGTGAGTAGAGTTGAGTTGACTCGTCTTGAGTTTTGACTCTTTCCACATACACTGACAAGAGTTGAAGAGAATTTTTTATATGGATTTATGCATGCCTAAGTATACGTTCCATGTTACACGTTTAAAAGATAAACGACTGCACTGGAGTGATGGTGAGCCATTTCTGTGAAGGAAACTAGGGGCATTGCTTCACTGAAGTAGAATTTAAGTAACATTTTAGTCTAGTGGTAGAGTAGAAGCTTAATGCAGAAAAAGGAATATCATCATGTCTCTGCATTGTATGGGTAACTGATTGTTAGCTTGACTGTTTGCTCATGAGAAAAACTCAAAGTAAGGATGAGATGAGAGAATAAAAGAAAAGATGGAAGCGAGACGAGAGATTTTCTGTGGAAGAAAGAGTTCTCGCTATCTTCGGCTACGCTCCACGCTTAATCATCGAAAAATACTCGTAACTGCATGAAAATCTACAGTAGAATGACTCACGGTGTGGTTCACAATGACAATGACACTTTGCTTGATTTACAAGATGGCAATTTGATTTTTGGTGCATTTCTTCTCTCGCATTTCGTCTCCTCCTCCTTCCAGTCTCATTTTATCAGATCATTTACTCCACTTCTTCATCCCTACTCTACCACGACCAAATGTCTCCTCTAATTTCTGCCATTAAAAGCCTGCATTGTATGCATACTCCTTTTGAAACTCTAAATGGTTAAACGTATAGAAATTAAAGCCAAGATTAAATTCAACTTGAATTTAAATGTTAAACGTTACAGCATGCATATTCACTAATAGCTCCTCAATAATTTCTCAAATCTACTTTTCTTAAAACTTTCCTGTGATGCAAATGGCACGATTGCTTGTGCAAATGCAAATGGTCACAATTAGTATCTGAATTATGCTCGATGGAATTCGAAACGGTAAGTGTACCAGCAGAGTCAAGAAAGACTCTTTAATGATTCTCTAATGAGTTCTCTTTCGGAAGGCTGAAAAGCACAAAGTACCACACGGTAGCAGACAAGTCTATAGTATGAAGCAAAAGCCCCTCTGCCACTTACACACGAAACGATTATAATAAACGCTGGCTAAGGTAAGAATTCGGGACAGATGGTATGCTTTGCAATTCTACCGTAACTTACATTGTGCTCTCGTAGTGCTTGTGATGATGATCATTCATTACATTTCATGACATAACAATTTTTACATTTTATTACACACATACTTTTAAGTGATAAAAGACTTGTCATTCTCCCTTATACTTAGACATAGCTACACATTCTTGAATTCTCTTCAAATTTCTCTAGAAATAACTTCTCACTTATAATAATAATATTAACTTGTGATGATAGCAGCAGCAACTGGCAATTTTCATTTATTCTCACTTGATGCTGTTATTCTTACATCCATCCTCCACTGTTTGTACAGTGTCTCATCTGAGTACACAAAATCACAGGGGTTCCTGTTTCTCTCAACTGATTTTTCTTATGTACATCATTTTAAATCATTCCCAACCAAGTCCTAGACAAAGTAGCTAAGTAAGTATTCTGACGTTTTATTGTAAGTATATAAAAATAGAATGCAAATTAGCAACAATATACCTGTGTACTCAAACATCCATATTCAAATTAGAATCTCCGTGCTTTGATATTTTTAGAGCCTTCATTTTTTTACCATGTATTTGTAAATGACAATATCTTGAGTATCTAGCGTATAGGTAGTTGGATTACGATATGGAATGATTCAATTGAAATAATATTATCATTTCTAATTCTGTCCCATTGAAACTTAGTATGGCAAAGTACAAGTCTCTAAATAAGCAAAGGTAATGGTTCGTATCTATGTATTTAGACTTAATTCCATGGCAAATTCTATATGTACATGAACGTATGGTAGATAAGATAAATTAGCAAGAAGTCGTGGATAGTCTTAAGATATAAAGAGAGAGAGGGCTTCATTCAAATGCGATATCTGAAATGTTGTATGCAGATAGATGATGATCATGATGAGCAATACGATACCATAGCAGACGAAATTATTCTGATTTCCTACCTTAGCATACTTTCCTTCCCGTCCCTAACTGCTAGCAACAATAGAAATGAAAAGTAGAATGTAATATCCTATTAGATTCACAATCTCAATTTGAAAGACACAAAGCAATTTACCTACAACAGTCCATGGAAAGCGTATAGCGTATCTAGTATGTGGCTCTATTCCCACTGTGTGCTTGTAATACACCAAAATGCATTCTACTACTTATACTGCTACGCTCACAAACTCTCAACTTATAATATGCTACGTACATAGGTAGTACTTACGTGAGGATACTATTAGAAACGAGTGTAAAAACGATGGTAACTCTACTGAATGTGTTTTGAGCTCAACTCTAATCTAGTCTTGCCTTGTCTTATGGTGAGCTTAACAACCAAAGAAAATTCGAAGATCGTGAGCTAAGCTAACGTAGCAAACACCATATCGTAATGGAGTGCTTAGCAATGCTCGACAAGAACAGTCGACGTCTCAAAAGAAAAATTCTCTTCACTTTTTCTTTTCAGAGCATAAGACAAGGGAGATACTTTCGTAGACACAGACAGACATACATTTGCTTGGCTCTTAAACAGAGTCCATATTATATTATATCCTAATAGCAGAGTAGGTACCCTCCTATTTTTCGTTTTAGGTATAGCTCCATTGTATATAGGTACCTAACTTTACTATCTGTACATAGGTATACTTGAATATATCCATCCATCGTTTTTAAGCTGACTAGGTATAGAAAATAATATTGTAAAGAGAATGATCAAGTGTAGTGAAGGCAAGTTGAATCGTGTAGTTGTGTTTGTGTAGTACATAGTGTATAGAAAACTACATGCATTCCTACATCATTCATATCTACCTACTTTACTTTACTACTACCATTACTATGGTATGGAGTATAGCTGTTTGCATGTAGATAATATACAAACTCATAATACGACTTGAGTATTGCAAGCGAGCTGGCTACCTTTACCATGTCGTGTGGTGTGTAAAGTGTAATGTGTAAAAAGTACACGAGGAATATTATAGGTAAGCAAGGAAGACTGGGAGTAGTAGTAGTAAAGTAAGTGCAATGCATTGTGTGTTTGTGTGTAGTACACTAGGACTGTATATAAAGTGTATACGTTCATTTGAGTTGGGATTGCCGATTGGGATGAGAGGAGATAGTGCTAGTGAGCAGCACACTGGCCAAGCACTTGCACTTGCCGAGCAGTTCGGCAGAGGAGAATCCTATTCTCATTCTTTACCTGCAATCCTTCACGGCAAGTTGTGTGTGCGATTTGTTCCTCTTCTTCACTCTGCTACTACTCCTAAGTTTCCAGCTCTGTTTCATACATACTTGCTAGTTCTTGCTCCAACTGCAATCAGTTGGATTGAAATCGCAAAGCTCCAACTACGTTTTACAACATTATTCCATTTGGCTTGTGCTAAATTACTGTACTGAACTCGTTCAAATTACTATTACTACTACTGAGTTACAGTATTCTCTCTCAGAGTCAGTACATAATTGTACAAACTACTGTGAGTGATCTTGACTTTGACTCAATTTTGTGTGAGTTGAATTACCAAGTGCTAACCTCAGTTTTAACTATTGCAGGATTCTTGCCAAAGGGAAATTATTCATCATCTCATATCATACCTTTTGCATAGGACACCAAATCACCAACAGATCAAATCAGAAAAACAGCATTGGAGCTGTACCCTGCTGTTATAGTACACTTATTAGTACACACATTACTGAATAACTAATTGCTTATTTGCCATAGGACTCCTATACGTATATACACTGTACAGTGTAGTACACAATTTCATTTGACAGACCAGAGTTCTCCTACTTACTTAGAAGAAAATATGGAAATAGTATTCGTCGAGTCAATTAGGAAATTCGACTGCAACTCTGTCTTGTAAAAGTTATTAGTGTATAAAAACAAAACGCGTACTCACAATCAGGTAAGGTCAATATAGTAGTATTTAGAATATGAAATCCTGCATCCTTTTATTTTTTCGTGCGTATTATACCTACATACTGATATATCTAAATTGTTCTCTCTCTTTCTACCTATGTTTTCATCCAGGATATAAGGATTCGTGATTTAATGTCGTAGGGAATGTAAAGGTAGAAAAATCAAGGTTTCTTGGCCGTCAGTGTGTATGTAATGCACAAATAATGTGCTGTATGTATGAGGTAGTTAGTTAGTATAGGTATGTGTGTATGTGAACGCAAGAAAATTCAAGTCTTGTAAAACAGAGTAATATCTCTAGACACACAGTACATACACTTCTGTTATAGCTGTGTAAAGACTCTCTCAACTATAAGTGAGACAAGATGAGGTCTTTAGAGTTTTACATGTTTTCGTAAGTAAGCGTGGTACATAGACGGAGTAGAGTGGAGTACAGGGCATATAGACGGAGATAGCTAATATAACACTCGCAATAATGACCAAAGCCGGTCTCTCCTTCGTAGTAGTAGTATAGAATATACAGTGGTTTTGGATTGCTTAGCTCGTGTAAGTTTTTGAGTTGCTTCAGGACTCTGTGTCTGTGCTCTCATTCACCATTACGACTTCATCGTTTATACTTATTTAGGAAAATTATTTATTTTTATGTCCTGTCGTAAAAGCGGATGGGAGAGAGAGAGAGAGGCGAAAGAGGAAAAAGCTTTGTTGGTTGACTTGCTGTTGTCATGTACGTAGAGTGAGGATGATGGAGGGTTGTAGATCTAATGGTAGCTCTAATTTCAGTGTCTGACTCTCTGACTTGACTGTCTTGTCTACTTGCCTCCAATTAAATACAAAACGCAGAGGTAAGTACAATAGTACATACACTCACAGAAGAACATTTATTTGTGCAGGTTCACGTTGTTATACCATTTCTACCTCAATATTTAACTATAACACTTTATACGAATTCTTATACCATTCACTTCACTCTTAGCACTATTTACCGTATGAGTATTCAGCATAGAGCTGTCTTGCATACAAAGAAAATATTACCTTGTGGTCAATACATCATCATTTAAAAGAGGCTTGAGACGGACGTAGCATTGGGTAGGCGGTAGTGCCTAGGTATCAAGCACTTTAACATACATACATATATTCCTATCCTATTCCTATATCCTTTCCTGTCCTTCGTTTCATTTATGCTAGGTATACACAAACTCATTACGCAATTTATGATATAAAACAACGCAAAGAGCAGCCTTACTTAAAATCTTGACGTTTTTACATTTGCCAATTCTATAAAACAACTAATTAGCCAACTTACTATACAAAGGTTCTGCTTTCGATTAGGTACTCTTGGTATACCACGTTAAATAAATTGGCGAAAATGAAAAGAAATTATATATACAATAAAGTAAAGATATCTGACATTCTAATGACTTGGTTTCCTCAAGTTTTTGAATAAATGCTGTAGTAATTAATTAAGGAACCATTATTAGCGTGGAAGCGTAAGCTTGGCGCATTATAAACGCAATTATATGTACAAGCACTCGCACCACTAAATGACATACTCGAGTCGTCCTAATGTACTCCTTTTGTTAGCAGCCAACTTTTCCCTCCTACCCACAGTGCTAAGTGTTTGTTTACTCGCGTTTTGGTCGATTTTCGGTGCTCCGCAAAACCTGGTACGGCCTTTAGGTTATATTGTTGTCTGTAATGGGAAAATAATATATGTAAGTTCAATATGAACAGATATATATCTACCTAATACATTTTTCTCTGCCCCACTACTACTATGCAAACACATTACGACCCTAGTAAGTTAAGTAGATATATAGTTCTTTGCAAGGTAAACCAAAAAAACACGTCACCATATATCATCAACGTACCTTGCACATATCTGTTCGTTAAATCTATAAAGTAGGTAGATATCCGTGTGTTAAAGTAGCTTGAGAGACAACTTGAGTAGACAACGCTAAAAAGTGAACACAATGAGCTTAAAGCTTAAACTGCACTGTTGAGCAGTACATGAATAGTACATTAACTCAATAGTCACCTGAATGTCACACTCATACAGCACGTAGAAGCAGTAGGAGTCCCATTATTCAAACTACGTTGTATATAGTTCATATTTTATTTTGTCATGTGCAATATATACAAAGATTCTTCCATTCACTCACTCCACACTGATTTCAACCAACAGTCAATATATCTAATTTAGTTTTGTCAAAGGATATGAAAGGTTGACAAAAGCTATGCCAGAAAAGTAAACTTAAAGGATTGTCGGGATATAAAGATCAAATTACTAAAAGTGTATAGTAGATTCTATAGGAGATATGTAAGTATGTAGTGTCTATATATTATGAAGCAAGGAAGACTGCGACGAAAAGTCCAGTCGAATAATAACTTAACAAACACACATGCATACAATGTCTTTACAATGAAAGTATACACTACAACTATATGTAAGTACTGTCATCATCCTTAATACCGCACTGGATCGATGACTAACAATAAGTTCAGTCAGCTCGGACATACAACTTTTGTCACCTTCCTCACACGAGCTTGTTATTCATGTTAAAGCAAACTTTGCAAACAGTACCTGTGTTTGCAGTTCGTTTCTTAGAGAAATCCCAGTCATACATTTCAACAAAACGATCAATCTCTGTTCTAACATTGTTCAGTTCCATAAAGTGACCATCAATTTCGATTTTTTCGTTGGGTTGTATAAATTTCACTATAATATTTTATATCACAAATCACCATATATTATGCACGCAGTACCTAATAAATCATTTATTCCAGAATAATAATTATCTACTTATTTTCGTCACTCAGTTTAAAAGTTAGATTAAAATAAAGGGTTCGTATTTAATTATACTTGGATGTATTAGGATACTAGGATTACAGTTTTAAATTTGGATGTCTTACAAGAATTGAGGTTAAAGTGAACATTGCCATTTGCACATTTGTGGATGACCATTCAAGAGAATTCAGAGGATGTGAAAAACTGAAGTAACAAAGCTGTCCAGCAGTCTTGAGCACAGTCTGTATTCAATCATGCCCGTAACCTACCCTGTAGATCCGGGCTTTTGTAGAATATGGTGTAAAAGCCTCAGAAGCTCGTTTCTACAGGTATCTTACGGACACTGAGATAGCAAACGCAGAATTGTGGTGTTGACTATACACATGCAGAAGCAATCCATGGGAAACCCGACGACGACCCTTCCTTCCTATTTTATGCCGTACTAGCATTACGAGTAAATAGTGGTAAGTGTAGTAGTTGAGACAAACAGTAATTTTCTCTAAGCAATAAATTTCCTACAAAAACAACTGCAGCATTTCCAGGAATTTTGCAGTAATTTATTATTGTACATCTTTCTTCGGCTTAGATTGTACATAATAGATGTGCATTTTAGTATCTTTGCAGAGTAGCTTTCCGAGTAGGTACTCACGCAATACGAAACACAAAAGTGAGAGTTGCTTTTTATAGTGTATTTTTTACAGTGTACGTATGCAAGATTTTATACTACAAACATTGAAAGAGATTTAATATGGTAGCTGAGAGGGTACTTTAACAATCCCTTCTGTTTGTGACTGCTGTCTACTGTATCTGTATAAATATACTATTAACCCATGTAGTATATAAGTAGTATATAAGTTAGGTATACAGGTACCGTATTATTATTGTGTATAAACAATAAATATAAAAATATTTCTAAGACTATCCTGTTACATATTGTTGTAAAATATTATGCCTACGTGGGTCGGTACTTTTGAAGATATTGTAAACGAAAATGTATAATGAAAGTATAGTAAATGAATGATGAATAAAACTAGTGTCTACTACAAGTAAATTTTTGAACGTGAATTTATAACGCATACATATAGATCTAACGACTACAACACATCCTCATTGTACGAAACTTTTTACGTCTGATCATTACTAACCGATTATGATAATTTTTATACTAAGAAAAAACATTTTTGGTTAAGTTTTGCAGAAACTAAGTAGACGGAAAACAAAAGGTCTTTTGGAAACTTGGCGCTACACATACATCAATCAAGAACCCATTGAATACAGACATGACAGGAGCAACAACGAAATGTTTAGAACATTGTCGTGGGGTCGTTCTTCTGTTGCAAAGTAATCCTCTAGTTATAAAGGAAAAGTTCGTAAGGACTACACGCTCGAATGGGTAGAAAGAGTAAAAATAATAGCGTATGTAGCATAATGTAAGGGAAACTCATAACAGAACAGAACTAAAGTTAAAGCAACCCAATAAGGAGAGAAATTTGCTGAAAACCACCTGCAGTTCTGTATAGGATTCGAGTCCATTTCCCTCCTGCCAATTTTATTATCACCCCCTGCCCTGGAAACACGTGCAGCTTTCAGAATTTATTGCGGAAAAAAGTTGTTGCCTACTTCTTTCTTTCGGAGAAGACGAACGAACCAACGAAACTAACTACTATTATTTTAGATGAGAGTGAGAGAGAAAAGAGAAGGACGAAGAAGAAGAAGAGCCGTGCCATGAAGCCCAGTCACATTCACAGCGTTCACAGAGTACTAAGCACATAACACATTATGAGAACACATACATCTTTACTTTAGCCTACCAACTTGAAACTTACGTTTACGTCTTTCCTTTACTTTTCCTTAGTTATGGTTACATTTATGTCACTAGTTTCTCTATAGACACACGCACATCAAAGAGATTCTTCACATCAGACTTTAGGCTGGAACATAAGTAACCGTAGATACATACACGATGTATAAGTTCTAAAGTCATTTTTATACGTGTCCTGTATAGTTTTCTATTAAGAATATTACTCTACCTATTACTATTTAGAGCTAGCGAATTGTAGGAGTTGCCGTCTCATATTTTTTCGTTATCACTTTGTTCGCAGTCAGTGCTGTCTCTGGCTTGTCACAATTCCTTTCTCAACGTTATATACTTGTTACTGTGTATTGCCATTTGAGTCAAGTCTGGTCGATTGAACTCACACAGCAGCCCAATCGACCAAACACATTCTGGGAAAATTACTGCTCTTGTCACTACAACAAATACAGAATGCAAACAAATATCAACCCCTGAACCAACTTTTGATTTATTGGAGAGAGAGAAGGAAAAAGTAAAGAATTTTCAACGCCACTACCAATACAAAGCCATAGTTTATAGCAGAAAGAAATGTCTCAAAAAACACTTGAATTACACAAGCAGTTAGTTTCTATATAACTTTGTCAAGTCGAACAACAAGGGGAAAACTTTAGAACAATTCGTTTCGTTCTGTACATAAGTAAACGAAAAGAAAATCATTAAAGCAATACAGACAAATAAACACTTACCTTGGCATTCCATTCATTGTCTTTCTGCTATACTGCTGGAGAAAATTTTCTGTAAGACTTACAATACAAAGCTATAATTAATCCTTGAAGAGAAACGCTAAGATGCCATCCCCCAACCCAGAATTCTTTTCGCAAGATTTAAAGAAGCTTAACAAGAATGCCTTCAATTATTACAGTCTTCTTTCTTTCCATAACTCAATACGAGAGTCGGTTATTCGGAGCTCTTGCTATATAGCTGTGAAATCCTCCCTGAAGTATTTTACTTGGTCTTATTAATGATATCTTTTTCCCTTAGAAATATCATTTTTATTTCATTTCGCTTGCTATTGCAATTCTTAAGGTTCTATACTCGGAAATGATACTAGCACCACCATTTCTTAGTACGAAGAAAACATTAGAATCTACAATCTACAAGAAGGATGCTCAAGTACGTTAAATAAGCGAAGCAAACGCCAAGAACTCAAATAATGCCTTCTATGTTTTTTGTATCCTTTTATTCTCTATTTTCTCTTTTCCGTCTTTCCACTACATATACATACTCAGACACACAATAGTCTGAAAGTAAGAGATTTTATATGATTTTTCTTTAAATACACATTCAAGATTCAAGTAGTTGTATACATAGTGAATCTATTCGTTCACAATATTCTTATTGTAGATGCACATATCAAGATATTCGTTTCTTTAAAACTAACGTTGGTTAAATTCATGCTGTTATTGTATACGGAATGGTAAGTACAGTGTATCTTTACTGCATTCTGTTTCGTACACTTATCCTTGGGTTCGTCTTTCGACTTTGCTCTGCTCTTTCATTATTTTCTTTGTGAGAATTTTGTGAGGGACAAAAGCACGAGGAAAAAAGGAGAAATTCTTGCAAGTCATGCCATTACTAAAGAATGAGACGAAGAGAGAGACCAAAACTGAAAGAGACGAGAAATATATGTACACTACATACATATGTCTTGTGGATGAACATTGCATTTACGTATACAGAATATACATAGTGATGTGTTTTGTGGGCACTTGCATATAATACGCTAAGCCCTCGAGTCTTGCCTTGACTAAACCAAAGAACTTTTTAAGTTGAATGCGTCCAAAGCTATCTCTTTTTAGTTAGTTGCGTTGTGATGTGATGTGAAGGATGAGTGAGATGAGATCTTAACTTAAACCTTAATGCCAGGCTTTCGTCTGCCAGACTATTCAATGAATATGAAAGAATATAATTCAATGGTTGACTATGACTTTAACAACTCACAATCAGTTCTCTTGTATGACTTTGAGTTGGCTTGCCTTGTAGTTGTAGCTCGCTCACTCAGTCAAGTCAATAGATGTGAATGTCTCGTGGAAACTCCTCTGCAGCAGGGTTGATGATGCCATGCCACACCATGAATACACCAAAACTACCACTACCACGCTAAGGAAGAAATCGACTGGAAGGAGAAACAACAGAGACACGCCACGTCGTTCGTTTCTCTAATGCATTTACCAAACCACACCATTCTGTACACCGCACCGGATTAGACAATACAATCCGACGAAATTAGTCGAAGGAATTCTTATTAACTTACAAATGCTCGGCCTCTCCATAACTCATTCTTTCTTATTGCTACATAACTAGCAGTCCAAAATTATACACTAACTATATTTCCATAATACACCTCATACATGTTTGGTCCGTTTTTTAGCCAATTCAATATGCTTCAAATCATACAAAGCAGGTACAGAGATTCTGAAAATTATTCCACACACACACCATCTACATCTTCTCAGAATCTGTGTACTTACATACTTACAATTAAACTCTGCTGGAATTCATGCGATTAAAATATTTTGGAACTGCTTTGAATTAGTAATGTTTCAACTCACTTGAGTTAAATAGGTAAGGTATCTAGTACCTATAGGTATAAAATGATATTATTATGCCCATTTAAATCTCCGAAGTTAGTAGACTGTTTAATTAGTTTGTCTAAAGGTGACTTTTGTTTATAGATGCAATGCAACTCACATATCATTATCTAAACACATTACATGTACTTGAGGAAAATTGCTGCTCAACATCTGTGTTCAAATTATCAAAATATTATATTCAAATAACTATATTTAAGCAATGACGTAATGTGTATATTTGACCGATATCATTTTATTGTTCCTACTCATAACTAAAATTGAAATAAAGTCATGCACAATACAATCGTACATTATTAGTTTTATACGGAGAAATATAAATAAAGATGTTTTGGTTTGGTGTTCATCAAATTCCATCATTCTTTCATTCGTCAAAAGACTCGTTTGCATAGAGAACAGCCTAACAAATCACTTTAAAAATTATACTCAACTCAGTATGTGTACAGGAAAAATTTAAACCTTTTTTGTATTCTGCTACATATTTGAAGTAGCCGTTTCAATTCAGAGTAGCACAGTCGTAAATAATGAGCTATTAAATGCTTTTGAATAAACTTTTAAAACTCATTTTAACCACAAACAAAATTTTAAAGTGGAATATTTAAGACTCAAATTAATAAATTGCAATTACAGATTAACAAAATTGACTTGAAATGCAAAAAGATTGAAGTAAATGGAAAAATTATTTCATGGCCCACTTTGTGTTATTTACACAGATTACTATTTAACCACGTACATCATACGAGTAATCTAATAGAGTTTTTTACAAGCCATGTTTGTCCATAATTTTTCTGCTTAATTAGATCTTATTAGTGATGTGTAAAATGTGTATGTATATAAATTATGTTCATTTATTCAAGTGTTAAAAAATATCTCAGTATAAAAATGTTGGTCTCCCTCAATCAGACTTCGGGATTACCTAACACATAATTACTTTACACGCATAATATGACATTATTAATAGAGTCAGTATGCTATATTATATGTATTAAGATTAAGACTACTATAAATCTCAAGGCACCCGGTTGGATCATTTCTTAATACACAAGAATATAGTACATAGCGTCACATCGCTTTTAGTTGACTGAGGATAAAGAATTTGGAAACTTCTCAGCCCACTAATCATAAACATGTACAACTGTGAACAACTCGATGCAGTAACTTTGTCATAATTGCCCACCAATAAACGTCATAGAATTCTATTAACTATCTGTAACTCGTAAGATAAAAGATGACCCTTCGTGAGGAATATGTATTTATTGGGTTAATGTGAATAGATCTACACATAATGCATACACTTGTACACAAATTCTAATCCTAAATCAAACGTTTGTAAATTTGATTTTCCTTAACACAAATGATTAGTGTCCACAATTTCGAGATATCATCTGTAAATCGCCGTACCT
>JAQFYB010000608.1:0-48503 GCA_034694085.1 Pogonognathellus longicornis
TCGCGCGATATTAGACACTATTGTGCATCATGTTGTATTTTGCCCCCTCCGAAATGGAATCCTAGATACAGCCTTGTGTGAACCTCTTCCTATAAAAGATATCAAACTGTTGTAGCAGGGTACACAGACACACGTAATAAATTGGTACTTGTTTGGTTTAATTGATACTCATTTAAGCGAGCCTTTGGTTGTTATAATCCATTTTACTGCCACTGCCTAGCATGTACCAAATATCATAAAATCATTCAACCATTATTGTGTAATGTAATTCTCATGTTCACAACATACAGTATACAACCGACGAAATGTTGAATGTTGAAAATAGCCGAATTAAAATAAAATCTAATCAAATTCTAACGTCAAAATTTGTCCACTATTTTTTAGATTTTATGTTCTGTAGTATTCATCCAACCTACTTAGACATTCGATATGACACGGGATACCTTGATACAATTAATTGGAAGAAAGCTTGCTATGAGTGAAACTTTAATATGGAAATCATGTCATTATTATTGTACCATTATGGTATAACAACTAAAATTTTGACAAATTATAAATTACATTTAAAAGCATATTTGCTTTTAAATGTATAAAAATATATGAATATAATCAATAAAAATTAAATGAGTATAATGAGTAATGAGGATGTACTATTCATGAAGGTACAAACAAGGTACTTAAACAATTGCATTTATGTATTAATTAATTTATTGATCAAAACTGTTATAATTCATTTGTAGCTTATGTTTCCGTTGCATTAGGTTTTGTTCAGCGATGTAATTAATTACCTACTTATAGCCAAAACGGAGCGCTGATTTATGCGAGGATCATCAGAGATTATTTAGTCGCTTGTATATGTTTGAAGTAGACGGTTGTATGACAAGAATCTATCGTTGAATAAAAAGTGAGCCGATGTTAACCTATGTAGGTACTATTTTGTCGCATATCATACCGCATATGAAAGAGAATTAACAAACTGGCATAACAATTTATGGGCATGTGTTTTTTGTTAGTTTAATCAACACTGCACACAGCACAGTGAATTATCTTAATGAACCCCAAAAAATTACATTTTCCTCATTCTTTCCTTTAAACCACGACACATCCGATCATTTTGTAATTTCACAAAAAATTGCTGGAATGAAACATCCGTTGAACCCATCATAATACAAATTGTGGTTCTTCGATTGAAAATGAATTTTTTAATGTTCAGTTTATTTATATGAGTAAAAAAGTGATGCATTGTTCGGCTATATTTTGCCAAGAGAAACTGCGAACAAGTAACTATATATTGCAAATAATGTAGAATATAGATATTAAAATATGCCCACTTGTACAGAATATGAATGAGTGTTTAATATACTTTAATAAATATAACAATGTAGGCATAGTGCAATAATGTATATGTATAGAATAGTGTAATAATTTCAGAGTACCTACCTCATATAAAAAATGCCTATTTACAGGTAGGTGAATTAATGGAAACTAAAATGAATTAATTTAGTATTCTATTGCCAATAAAATGTACGTAGAAATGTGATGTTATTGCAAATGGAAGTGTGTAAATAGTACATGTAATGTTCTGACAATAGTCGTTACTCGTTAGTGAAGTAAACTATTTCATGGAAGCTTGTTAATAAATAAATATTATCAATTTACTATTTTGCAGAACAGATTCCTAGAATTTATTATGGAATTATCTTTTTTAACCAAAACAGGATAATCCATCCTTAACTCGGCCAACACACATGTGGCAAGTTTCTGCAATATAAAGGTCCGATCGAAATTAAAATATTGTCACTTCCACAATTCTGTCGCTTAAATTAACTTATTTATGCAAGTTCGCCGTTTTATTTCTCTTCACAACAAAATGCTCAAACTAGGTCTATTATTAATTGTTGTATTCTCATTTGACAGAGTTTCTGCAGGAACTGTTAAAGTAAGAAACAACTGTCAGCAGAACATATGGGTGGGTAACCACGGAGGAGACACGGGAGGATTCATGCTCGCTAATGGACAAGAACGATCTTTTCAATTGACAAATGGCAGAGTTTGGGGTCAAACGGGATGTGCAGGGTCAGGAACAAACTGCGACTCTTTGGGCAACATGGTGACACTCGCAGAAATGCATTGGGATCCATCAGGGCGCACTTGGTACAACCTTAGCCTCGTTGACGGCTACAACCTTCAAATGTCTATTGAACCCTTCAACTCAAGGGCAGGGGGAAAATGTCAAGCCATTCGTTGCAACTTTAACATGAACAGTTGCCCCAACGAATTCAAACGTTTTGTCGGAGGAAGACTTACAAACTGCTTGAGTGCCTGCGCTGCCACTAACGATGCTGGATACTGCTGTCGAGGAGTACCTTGCAACATTCATCAGTACTCTCGCATTGTTAAACAAGCCTGTCCACAAGCCTACAGCTACGCCAAAGATGACCATGAATCCGTTTTTGATTGCCATTCCGGAAATGATGGCTTAAAGGTCACTTTCTGTTAGAGAAATGATGAATTCTCAATTTTGCATTTTAAATCGGACATTTCATAATAGAACTATTAGTAATGAATTATATTATATTTAATTTGTACTTAAAAGTAATCACCTAATCAGAATTACTGTTTCGTATTAATATAAAATACCTAATAGGTATCTTATATTAAATACCCAACCTACCTTGCATCTTCATGTCAATAAAAGTGGAATTATTACTATTTATTACTATTATTACTCTTTATTACTATTTAAACAATATGTAACAGTAAGTCATGTTTGCCCAGATGATTCACTTCCTACGCGATGCTCCCACATCCCCTAGGAAGGACCAACTTTGAGTAAAGAAAAATTCAATTTGCAAAGATAGGTTTTTTCCCAAGGCACCAAGAAAAAGTCAACTTTTAAAACACCAGACTGATTTCTCTCAAATTCACATTATATATAATATTGTACCCACATATCCTACATCAATTAAAAAAATATTTGGCCTGATTTCCATTGGCAGATATTTCCTAAGAAATCTTACAAAGTTATAATTAAGATGGTCATCTCAACAATATATTATAACGGTTTGTGATATTATAAATATATTGCTGTTAACATTGAACTGCATATGTTTTTGTTTTTCATAATTATACATCATGTATCTACATCATAAATCATATTATGTAAATGTTTTACATACGTATAAAATTGTACTTAAAAATTAAACACAAACGACCACACCAGTAATGTGTAATGCAGCGATTACGCAACATGACAAATTTCTCTTCTATATGATTAATTGGTATTTCGATTCATTTTACAATTAACGTACTTCTGTACGTCAAAAGGTGTATGTACCTTACCATATTATACCACTTGACTTATGATGGCACATGACATATTGACAGATGACAGCAAAAGTGACAGTTAAAAATGAAAACGATTCGATAAGCATGTAAAATGTAAGCTTTTATCAGACAGGAATAATGGAAGTCATGGGCTCAGGAGTAGGGTGTGCATTGCAAAATTGCTAACCATGCTAACCCTGAACATTTTTAGGGTGGTCATATTATGCTCATCTATAATTTTAATTTTAGCACGTTGCTTCAAATAAACCAGTGAACATTTCAAACTGTTTTTTCGTTTTTGAAACACGTGTAGGGGAAACTAACATTTTCCAGTATTTTTTTCCAATACACTCAAAAATCGAAATAGTTCAAATAGCTTTTTTTCAGGTATTTATCTGGTTTGAAATCTAGCAAAACCCACTCATCCATTCTTCAGCTAACCTTAAGGTTTAAAATCCAAAATATTTTCTAATTCCTGAAATCCTCTGTGGTTTTTTGAGTCGCGATTCGAATTATAAAATTATTCTAATTCCTTCAACTTCCAACAGCTTTTTGCTTCTTAAATTCTAACATTTTTCTAATTTCTTAATTTTCATTCTGCGTTCAGGGTTTAAAATTCACAATATTGATTCTTTTAATTTTTATTATTTAGGTTGAAAATCCTCTAATCTTATACTTTATCTAATCCAGGCACGTATCCAGGATCGTAAGCCGGGGGTGCACAGCAAGGTTTTTTACAGAAATTACCGTATAAATTACAGTATATAAAGGTAGAGCAAAATTTTAATATGAGGAACAATTGAGTGCTTTGAATTATGTCCAAACCAACTTAAAACGCTTCAAATTCGCGCGTAGCGTTAATTTTTTGAACTTTTATGGTCAATGGTAAAATATTAAGCTATTGTTTAGATATCAAACGCATTCTGGGGTGTGCACGTTCACCCTGTGCACCCCCTCTTGATACGTGCCTGATCTAATCCCGTTCCTAACTATGTTGTAAAAATATCTTACGTATTCCGTATACTGAACACCCATTTCATAATAGGTTCCTGGACACCTGTCGACACTGACCTTCAAATTAGTCTTTTCGTGATATAAAAGGAATTAATCTCATGATATGGAGACTTTGGCATAGGTACTAATGAATTATTTTTAAATATTTCACTTAGCCCGTAGTATCAATTTAATTCAATCCGTGAATCAAATCAAAATACAAAAATGGCAAAATTTTGCGTTTTTAGCCTTTTTATTTTGAGTTGCGTCTGTATTGGAGTATTTGCAAGTCCGTTAACGAAGAAAATCCCACAATTTTTATGGTTCCCTAATGAAGACGGAACTGGCGTAATTCCGGTATTTTTAGAAGGCAAAAGTCCCGTAATTTCTCCTCAAGCTCCATACGATCGAGTTAGATTCTACCTTTACACTAAGTAAGGATTATTATTCCATATAAATATAATTTTAAACATACATATCGTTACTTGTTATGTATATTTATTTAAATCATTGTATAGATTACGATTTGTAACATTATTTGTGCATTTTAATAAATTAGTTCCATAACTTGTTGCATTCATATAAATGTAATTCATTGTTTTTAGAAACACAATAAATCGACCATATGAACTTTTAATCAACGATCATTCAAATTTAATTGCTTCCGAATTTGATGTGTCGCTACAAGTCAAAATTTTCGTACACGGAT
Source organism: Pogonognathellus longicornis (assembly GCA_034694085.1). Lineage (NCBI taxonomy): Eukaryota > Metazoa > Arthropoda > Collembola > Entomobryomorpha > Tomoceridae > Pogonognathellus > Pogonognathellus longicornis. The sequence goes on from JAQFYB010000608.1 coordinate 5,030, forward strand.
TTACACACAGTTATACAAGCGGAGCCACACCTCATGTGAAAGATGGTAGGTAACAATTTATTTATAGGGATGAATTCCTAAAAATCCAAACTGAATTGATGACATGATTTTTTTTTTAATTACAGCATTTGTAACTCACACAAATGTTAACTTCATTGCCGTTGAATGGGGGCCTTTAGCTGCTGCACCATGGTACTATTGTACATATTTTATGTATTTTACATGAGATCGTTTACAAAGATACAGCATGAAAATTTGCTTACAAGTAATCAAAAACTTATTAAATGATTCTTCATTTCTATTACAAAGGTATGAAACTGCTGCGGGACATACACGTGTGGTTGGAGAAAAAACAGCAGAACTTATTAACTTTTTAATTGATGAGGGATCTTCTATGTCCCAAATGCATATCCTTGGTCACAGTTTGGGATCCCATGTTGCTGGTTTTGCTGGAAGCGCTTTGGGTAGTAATCTACCAAGAATTACGGCCTTAGACCCTGCTCTCCCTCTTTTTGGACAGAAAAACGATACTGAAAGAATTGATCCAACTGACGCCATATTCGTGGATGTTATTCACTCAGCTGGAGGAACTCTTTTCGATGGTGGATTAGCATTTCGGGAAGCGAGAGGTCACATCGACTTCTATCCTAACAGCGGGGAAGATCAACCTGGATGCGGTGCAGATTCTTTTGGTGAGCTATGCATTTGGTTATTGTAATAAATTGAAGCAACATTGCTCACTTTCAGAGGAAAATATTTAAGATTACGGGAAGAAAGATTACTCTAACTAGAATTTTGACAATCCATTTTACAGGAATTTGCAGTCACATGAGAGCTTATGAGTATTATATAGAGTCCCTTGAAAATCCAGCTGGTTTCCGTTCTTGCAAGTGTACCGATTGGGCACATTACTTGGGAGATTGTGGCTGCCCTCAACCCGAAAATATGGGAGAATTCACACCTTCTACGTACAATCCGATACTTGCATATCTATATTTGCATGGTTTACATAAATTGTCTTTAATTTCTAAATACGATCTTTTATTCAATTTCAGTGCCCGTGGAATGTATTACTTGACCACCCTCGGTGCATCTCCGTTCGCTATGGGATAAACTTTGATTTGAAAAATTTATTTTGCAATGAATAAAGTTTTTCATCTTCCTTCGCATTAAATCATTTGATTACTTTTGTAAATAAAACGAACTTCCTCGTGAATCATCATTTCTCATAAAAATCCACTCATTTACATTATTACACCGGTAGTAGTGCAGTGTACATTTTCTAGTAATCGAATTCTTTTCAATGCACATTATAATTTTAGAATTAGGAAGCTTTTGTAATGTATATTCGTCCATGAGGTATATGTACTGCTGGATACTTCGTCAAGGCCGTATCTAGGATTCCATTTCGTCAGGGGCAAAATTATAATACAGAATATCGTATGCGTAAAATGTGCGCATTATCGTGTGGTTAGCACATAAAATGAAGGCTTTCATCGAGTATAAAATTAATATTAATATACATCTTTAATTATATAAAATTGCTGGAAAAGAATTGATTTGACATATTATAACCGAGTTTTGTTACAGTGAAAAATTGTTGTCTTAACTAAATGCTTTTTTGCTTTAAGATTTAAGACTAAAAAATTAGTAACTGCTATAAGTAATTTTTAATGCAGATTGTATTGCGCATTATATACAAAGAGTAGTTCATGCTTCATGCACCTAATACATTTGACCTTTTTCGGAGGCTAAAATATTGTAATCGTGGATTTGCGACCATGCCCTAATTTGGGTCATCAGCATTGCGAACGTCCTTTATTGTTTATCTAGGAGAATATTTTTTCACTCACTACGATTAATATTAACAAAAGATTTTAACTCTCTTTGAAAATTATGTACCTACTCAATGTACTCAATGTTATGAGTATGTTTATGTCCTAGCTGTATGCTAATTGAAAATATACTCGTAGGTCTTGTTTGCACTCAATTAATGATAACAAGAGCATTCTCCAATTAAAATTATCAGCTATATGATTGATGTGCTGCAAACTGTAAATAGAAAACTACATGTTTTTAAGAGAACATCACGTTTCTTGTTAATTAACTTTTCCAGGTGTTGGATCAACAGATTTCCCCAATGTCAAATTTTTAATTATTTTATGTTAGCGACATGTCTATAATTGAGCGAAAACATTATTGATACTTAAACTTATTTACTGTTCATTCTACAGTTATAGTGTACGTGTATTTATACCAATATGTTTCTGCGTAGATCATATCACACCATACGCATCCCATTGAGTTTTTTATACAAAATCGGTTAGTTTCGAAGACAAAAATGACGTGATGTTGTATTAATAGCTCATGAATGTCATTATCGATTGTGAATGTCATGTAAAATACTTATGACATTGTATCACGACATAATATTATGCACTACATTTTATCAATAAAATGAAACCACTTCAAAAGAAAAGCTACACCCACAATTTGATTTCGTTTTAATCGGTGTTGGTATATAAGGGAGTCTCATAGTCTCATCTAGATGCAGATTGTGGTACGGGCGACTAACATTTCACATTCACATCATTAGATATCCATAAAAACTGAAAATGTCAAAATTTTGTGTTTTAAGCGTTTTTATTTTTGGTTGCATCGGAATATTTGCCAGTCCGGTGACAAAACCCAATCATTTCATTTGGTTCCCTAAAGACGATGGAAGCGGCGTGGTTCCAGCATATTTGGAAGGAAAAAATCCCAACATTTCTCCTCTAGCTCCTATCGACCAAGTCAAATTCTACCTTTACACACCGTAAGTGACATAATAATCCCATAATCCCGTCCATACAAAATATTATCCTATTCAGTCATGCAAAAATAGGCAAAACTCTGTAGTTAGTGCCCTTAATTATTTTTTCAACTACCAATTTATTCTCGCAATATTTGAAACGTTTTTAATGAATCATTTTTCCTTTTTTCAGGCGTACGCAAAACAATCCATTCGAACTGTTGCTAAATAATCCTACAAATTTAGCCTCATCCGGCCTGAATAAACAATTGCCTGTCAAGATTATGATCCATGGATTTAGTTCAAACTATAACGGTGGATCTGCTGCACATATGAAAAATGGTAAAATTTATTCCTTTAATTCCGTTAATTTCCGTTACATGAAGATACTTTTATACAATTAGCAAATTATACATTTTTTTTGCATTTTTACAGCATACTTGAACAATAACCACAATGTCAACTTCATTGCCGTCCAGTGGGGTACCTTAGCTGCTGCTCCTTGGTACACTACTAAATATAAATATTATATACCTATTACTTCACTATTCATAACGCTACTATTTTGGCTTTTTTGTCCAGTACATATTTTGGTGTTGAAAGAAGTATGATTTATTTTTTGTAACGTTTATGCTAACCTTGTAATTTTTATGATTTTGGGAATACCACAGGTATGAAACTGCGGCTGGACATACACGAGTCGTTGGCCAGAAAACTGCCCAGTATATAAATTTTCTTCTGGCTCAAGGAGTATCCATGTCTCAAATTCATATTCTTGGTCACAGCTTGGGCGCCCATGCTGCAGGTTTTGCTGGGGCCGATTTGGCTGGAAGAGTCCCAAGAATTACGGCCTTAGACCCTGCTCTCCCTCTTTTTGGTCAAGCGAATGACAATGGCAGAATCGACCCTACTGATGCAGTTTTCGTGGATGTCATTCATTCAGCTGGAGGAACTCTCTTGGATGGTGGATTAGCCTTTAGGGAAGCAAGAGGTATAATTTGCATTTTAAAAAATTATCATAAAAAAGTAAATACGTAAATGTATTACCTATATTAAATAATTGTGTTATAAGTACTAGTTTTTGTTAAATATATTCTAAAACTATTTTTTAATTATTTAAAGGTCACGCCGACTTCTATCCAAATGAAGGTGAACACCAACCTGGTTGTGGTGCTGATTCTTTTGGTAAGACAAGAAAGAATACTGCTATACTGCAAAAACTATAGCCTAGTCTGTTCGTGTATACTTTGTGTATGTACGAATCTGTCGTTTGCCATTATTATAATGAAAATGATTAATTTTAATTATTTCATTTACAGGAGCATGCAGCCACAGTCGATGCTATGAGTATTATGCCGAATCCCTTGCAAATCCTACTGGTTTCCGTTCTTGCAAATGTACCAGCTGGAATCATTACTTGGGAAATTGTGCGTGCAGTGAAACCGATAACATGGGGGAAACTACTCGTTCCACGTAATTCAATAATAGTCATATATTTAACTACTTTAACATTATGTACTTCAAATATAATGTTTATAAATTGTTTATCGTTTAATTTCAATAGGTCTCGGGGACTTTATTACTTGAGAACCAACAGCAGATCTCCATTCGCTATGGGATAATATAGCTATTAATATACATGTAAACGTTTTTATGATAAAGATTCCCATCTTTTGTTACACTCCATTTTTTAGCATGTTTACAACAAACTGTTTTTTCAATGAATACTACTTTTCAAATAAATTAAAGTGTCTTACTTTCCTACATCATTTCTTACTTTTTTACACAAATAATAAACCATTCAAACTGATAGAATAAGTATTGTCTCGTGTCTGTACGTTTTGTGAAAAACCGCACATTAGGAACAGTCTGTTGCCAGAATTGTCGGATTTTTTTGTTCCGCATCACAGTTATCAGGATCCATGCTTCATTTACCCCTAGAATGCGAACGAAGGACAATCAAACAAGTAGAAATTAAAACAGATAAAGTTTCCGATATTTAATAATAAATTGCTTTTGTTTGAAGGATTTTTTTTTAATTTTTAAAACAATCTATAAAGGTTTTATCCTCGAGACCACCCCACGCTGCGTCTCTTTTTTCACATGTTTACGAAGCTGTATCATGTATAGGAGTACCTAACTAGAATTGTCAGGGACAAATGAATTATAATAGTTTTCTGTGCAAGCGCCCACTCCGTGAGAGGAGAAATTCAATAAGCGTACAAGGCGCTTAATAGAGTGAATACGCTGTTAATTTTTTATATTATTACATACTTTTGATGATGTGCATGTGTTGTATGTGATTGTCAATAATACTCTAAATTGATGAAGTTGTTACTTTTGTATTTTCAAAAGTCGGCAATAAACTGACATTTTATATATTCGGTGCCTCCTCCTTCTCCAGTTCTTTCGAATTTTCGTATAACACTCTCTCTTGTAAGATTATGCTTAGTTGCAGCAGGTCATTCATGTACCCCCATGCAAATGTTTCAGCTTATACCGCGGTAGATATTTTAGGCTTTTTTCCAAAACGAGGTAGTGCTTAAAAGGCATTGTTGACCCCTCCGAAAGAATATCCTTGATACGGTTACACTCTTGCATTGTTCTGTAGGTGACAGTAAAGTGCGCAGGACACCCATCTTGATGGCATGCCCAAGCCGTCGCAATCCCTTCTTGACAACAAAGGATAGAAACAAAGTGGTAGTACAGTTTCATGGAAATCCGGTAGGCAGTGTAGATACATTGTGTGTTTCATAATTTTGTTACGGAATTGTAGAGGCTGGAGTTGTTGTTGACAGTTTATGGATCGCACAGACAACAGACAGAATTCTGCTGCTGCTGTGTTGATTGTTGTTTGTGTCATTGTCATTGTATCATTAACATTCGAATTTGAAGTCTTGTTGCTTATTTTTCGGTTTTTGTTTGTTTTTATCAATAGATCAGTGTCGTCATTATTTGCTGATACTCTCACAACTTATAATTGATACACTTAATTGAATTATAATTTGTGCTTTGATTTAAAAATGACTACTTCGTTGTTAAACAATCCGAAATACCTAAATCGACTGTGGGCAGCTCTTAACAGCGACTTTGAGTGTTTGGAAAATTTGTTTCTTCTTTCAGAGGGTTGGGATTTTGAAACTTTTTCGAAATGTTGTCGACAACAACAAATCACATTAGTAATGCATACGTAAGTTAACTTTATCGTACTTAAATTAAATTCCTCAACTGATCGTTTTTAACCATTCATGACTTGTGTATTCATTTAGAACACTGGGTCGAGGTAAAGGGACAGACGAGCATTACAACCGGACAATGGATTTGATTCTCCAGACAGCGAAATCGTTTTGGTTGCGTAAATATTCCTTGGATAATGAAGGTGGATGTGAAGAGAGTTTGGATCTCAAGCGTCGAATTGGTGGTTTTTATTTGACTTATTTGATGTTCGTAAAACAACCCTATAAAGGGCGTATAAGTATTGGAATGAGTACTATGGATCTAGATGTAGCCATTGAATGGGGGAAAAGATTGGCAATGGGCTACATAAAGACATTGATCAACTTCATGATTTACGATCTGATTCTTCGAGATGCATTCCAATTTTATTTGACTGTACCGGCAGTAAGTTTTTGTCTTAAATAGCTAAATATTTAATTTGCGCATTTATTATAAAAGGGAAAGGTGATTATAATTTGTACGCTGCAGTGGCAATTTATAGGTTAAATGTTTGATTTTAGTTTGGGTTCCAATCTGAAGTACGGAATTATTTGAATAATTCTAAATCTGAAATTATCCCGTTAACTCGGGAAATGAAGGACGTTCAAGATGAAATCACTTATAGTGGATTAACAGTCATAACTCAACAAACATACGTTGATTACGAAAAAACGAAAAACAACATGGTGAAGAAAATAGACGAATGCAAAGTGCTAAACTATCCCACAGAATGTACTTATACAATTTTTTACAAATATTTCAACATGTTTTCAAATGTATGTTGTTTATAAACAAGATTTTTTTTTCTAAGGCAAAAATGAAGGGTTGAACGATGGCCAGGACCAAGAAAGTAAACCTTTCATGTTTGAAGATGTGCAAAATACCTGCCAAAATTATAAGAGGCTTGCTACATGTATTGGTGGTGAAGACTGGGCCAAAACTGTAAGGAAAATCGCAAACCAAACGGACAAACCTGTGCTGACTATTCAAAATTTGACGGCCACTGAATCAATTGATCGTCGAATGATGATGGAAACTCGCAAACGTATCGAGGTAATTATTTTACAGTATTTCTTTTTACTTATTTTCAATATAAGGATAATAAAAGAAGCCATTCATGTGGTCTATTTTTATTTCAGCGTATGAGAAAGAAAGGTCTGCCCATTAAAGTAGGACAACAAAAAACAAGCCGCCCTTACGTCAATGAAGGTGGAATTTTCGGTCGTAAAAAAGAAATGCTTGAAGGGGAGCAAAAGGAAAAGAGGGAGCGTGGTCTTTGCTCAGGAAATCTCTGGACTTTTATTAATGGACAGGAGTTTGGTAAAGTTTCTGAGGATGTACCAGAAATTCTACCACTACCCGATTTGCTGCTAACGGAAGTAATTCCTGATTGTGATGGTGATGGCGATGGCGATGATATTTAATATAGGAAGCTCATAAGATGCATTTGTTAAAAATTATACGCATGGGTGTGTTTTAATTTAATTCACAATCTGTTTTGTTTAAGGTATTTTGTTTGTACAACTTCCTTCTCATAATTCTGTGCAAATTAGATTATAATTAGATTATAGATTACTTCACTGTTCACTATTAATAATAATTAATTTACAACTTTTGTCTTGCTGCATGTTGACTTGCCCATGGAGTTGGAATTCAATTGCACGAGAGAAAATATATTGGATAACACGTAATTGAAAACTACATGTTGTAGAGTAGAGTATTTAAAGAATGTATTAAAATCAGTTTTACACTTTCACTATTAAAATTATTTTTGCATTCTCACAATTCGCCTTAGGTAAAATTACATTTAAATTATTTGGATGAGATTAAGCCCTAATTAGGAAGTAAGTAGCATATTTGTCATTGTTAAAGCAAACTTAAGTTGGGTAGCAATCTAGCAATATTAAATTATCACTTTACCCAATCAATTTTTTTTATAAAATCTAAGGAATTTGCATTTTAATTCCTGATCAAAGAAATAAAGTCATTTAGCCACTATAGTGATGCATGAGATTGAGAAAGATGAAAGGTTATTTTGCCGTAAAAGTGCAATTTTAACAATTACATGCATTTTATGTTGATTATAGCCCTTATTTAACTGAATTTTTTGCGATACAGCATATTGGGATATTTAATCCCCCGAAATCAAATTCTGGATATGGTATTGAGTTAAAAAGCTCAAATGGATGGAAAAAATCGGCTATTGCATTCTTTTGAAAAAACTCTCTATAAACATCATTTTATACCAAGCAACAAGCATGTACAATAAGCACCAATTTACTAAAATTACAGTATTAATGCCGCTGTTGTCATTAAAAAAATATATAATACATAGCTTGATTTTTATTGTCGCGTCAATTTTTTGTAGGTCTGTTTCACGGTTTGATATTAATTGGGTAGTAAAACATTTATGTTTGTGTACACCCATTCACCCATTGAGTACTTGCAAATGTGCAAACAACTTACTAACAATTAATTACATATGAATGACACTATGACAGGTAGGTAATTTAGCAACTGAATTTACGGAATAATAATAGGTATGCTAATTGAATGTGTGCAGTTTATATGTAGGGGTAGGATTGAAAATAGAAGCTATACTGCTTTGTTTTAATTTAAATGCGTGTTAGAATAAATACATTAAATATCATTTGAAGTTCTATTTCAGGAATATTTTTCTCGATAGCTTTTACAATTTGTTTAGGAAGGATAGGACAGATTATTTGGATATATTTTACTCTTTGCCAGAATAGGATTCATTGTCTCATTAATTATTTATTAAATTATTTATTTCACCACACCACACTTCACATGCAATAAAATCAGACACGACACCGACACACCCGCTACCAGAATAGGAATAACATTGAGATATTTATGTACTCATAAATATGTCGCAATAAAACATAATAGTAATATATAATTAATATTTAATATTCTGCAACTACTGGTAGGAAAGGAAAGGAATGCATAAAATTATTATGTAAGTTTAAGTTGACTGATCAATTAATCCCATGATTACCCAATAGTTTAGAGCTAAAGCTTACGGATTTAGCCTAAACATTGCATTAAATCTCTAGATTGCTCCATCGTCAGATCGTCACAATCAACAGGATCGATAAAAAATTATTTGTTTTAGTTGTATTTTTCTTGGTGTCAGCAATTTAACAACAACGGTGATACGCAGTCAGAGTTGTTTTTAATGTGGACATCATTCCGTTATGCAATTGATTCATTTAATGACAAGAATAAATTAGTGGGGATTTGTCGGTGGGTCTTGTTACTTGTTAAAATCATATCATCTCATTATAACCATAGATAATCAAACAATACATGTAAAAGTCATGGCACACTACACGGAAGCTTGAATCTGTCTGTTATAAGAACCTAACTAAATTGATTCGATTGGATTGAAGTACATAGTCCCACTTGAATAGAGATATCGACACAATAATATCAAAAATATGCTCAGTTTAACATTTATTATTTGTTTAATATCTCCGGCTAAAAGTTATAAGCCCCATATCTTTCAGTATCATCCAGGATACAATAGGATTGAAATTCTTTTTTATATTTGCATCAATTGAAGCACTCGCCTCGGCTGATTGACATCAGTTTGCATGCATACTTTGTTTGTGTCCATAGATTTTCTTTTAATGAATTTTCGTATCCCTTTTAGACATTCCCTATATTTTTCAAAAACAAAGAATTGACTGCATTGTAATTCCATACGTAATCTAGTCGACTCTTTCTTGACAAATTAATTCACAATGAGTCTCAGCTGGAAAGAAAGAATTTCGCTCAACTGGAAGTTTGCACTAGGATTTATAATTCCTCTAGTTCTTATTCCTCTACTGGTTGTGACCGATGATGGCATCGTAGAAGGAACCGATCGCAAATCCACTGTAAGATCATTCATTTTTTCAATACTTAATTTTTAAATATTTGGAAAGTGCATTATAAGCAGATGTCATGAATGAATAATAAACATTCATGTAGTATATAACTATTTTCCATGCATTTTATTAGTGTACTTATTAATAGAGGGAAACAAATAATTATTTTACTCACAGGATTATAAAATATAGGAAAACAAATTTTTAGCTCATTTGCATAACATATGTAGCTTGCTGCATTGATGATTGATTTACTTCATGCAATTATTGTCTTACACAACTGCGTTATTTATTATTTCCAGGTTTTTTCTTAAAGGTTTAAATTTTATAGCCATTGTCTAAAAACTATAATAGTATGCACAAAGTGCAAAAAAAAATTTTGCACTACGGGCGAATTCGATTCATGAAATGCTGTGCTTTTGGCCTAAATTGACCCCACTTTTTTACTCTTAGCGCGAATGTAAACTCATTTTTACCTCTTACTGAGATTTCGCACCCCTAGAATGTATAGAAACTCGCCATCCCCCCAAATTATTATCCTGGCTACGTGCTTGTGAGGAGCAATACACGTAGTAAAGTAAATATATAAGATGGAATCAAATTGGTGGACAAAAGACAATGTAACCCTTTAAATCTGATCTCTAAACACCTTGGATAGAATAAAAAACGAAAATTTTACGCGAATAGAGGCATCACTATTCACTAGCAGCACATCAAACGCAATTGATTTTTCGAAATTATTGAAATTATAATTTATGATATAAGCAGAATTACAATGCAGAGCAGAGTGCAACGATAATTCTACATTTGATTTTTAAAGTAACTTACATTTACAGATGTATGTTAACAATAAATTAAAATTAAAATTACAAGCTGTTCTACACCAATTCTATGTAATGAATGATCATTTATTATGTATTCCAATTTAGGCAAACTTCATTTTCTAGGAGTGTATTTTAATTCATTTTTAAATATTTTCTTAATTGCCCATCAATTTTTTAATTCTCAGTCAACAATGCTTCATAAGCCCTTTGGAAAAAATCTGACGAACCAGTAATTGGCACCTATAATATTTAAAAGTCGTTATTTGTTGTAAAAAAGGTAGGAAGTAAAATTTAGGGAACATATTTATTATTGTGTATTAATAAGAGGGGTATCTATTCTATAGTTGATAGTAGTTTAACGAGAAACTCTATAATAATACATGCTGGTGTGTTGGGTGAATGTATTTAGTTGATAGTATAGTTATTTAGTTATTATATTACTGTATTAAGCTGATGAACAATAGTAAATATGCTCCGAATCATACCAATAAACAAAACCAATACAAACCCAATTCTCTTTTAATTTTTTATTGCCCTTAGTACTAACTGCTGGAATTTTACTGCATGAAACCAGAAGATTCTGGTTTCATTCACCCAAATCACTTAATTTTGCTAATGGTTTTATGTAATGTGATTTCACAAGTTGCAAACCTCACACACGTACCTCACGTACAGCATCACTAAAATTAATCTGCATATTATTATTTTGCATGGACATGATAAAAACAAAGATAAATCTAATGGATTTTCGGAATAATTAATTTTCAACAGCAAACAATAAAATACTCTTGGTCTTTGTTCGTATAATCAACTAGTTCAATTTTTAGTTGGATACTTATCTTGTACTGAGAAAATTCATAACAATTGATGCGATATGTGTCACTTATCCCTTATCGCTGATGTAATTCGCTTATCTTCGTATGATTCTACAAAACAGTAGTAGTGTGTTGTGTACTTAACACAGTCAAAGCTTACTAAAGTATCTACTATTACACAAGTCTAACTAAGTTACCAGTCACCACATACAAGTGTAGGATTACCTATACTAACTAACATTAAGTTAGTTTTTATCAAAGTTACACGGTTACCTTGTAGCTGCCTTTCAGAAATCGTCATCTTTGTACAACCCCTGCTTTCTTGTCAGGATGACAACTCGAGTAAAGATAAATGTAGAGCCATGATCATGAAAGCTTGTTATGCAGAGGTCAATACAGTGGATAAGTTTGTTGGCCAATAAAATTCAAAAGGGTTTTCCTTCCAATGCTTATTCTTATTTAATACTGCTTCTGCAATGTTTGATAGACAAAATATTTCGGTTCTATTAGTACGTATAAGTACAGATAGTATAATGTTCATATCTGATTAAGTAGTAATTACTTATTATAAAATCAAACATAAATATTTATTACAATTCTCTCACTCTCATTATTCATTAAACACCTTTAACACCTTAATTACCATGTAAAGTAGGACTCTCGGCCAGATTTAGGCAGACGGTGCTGTCTGCCTAAATCCGGCCGAATCTCGATGTTAATTTTTAATCAGACATGTCACCTAAATTGAAATTATGTTAAGTTAATAAAATGTTGGCTCACGTGCCCATGATACAAAATAAATTGAAAGGATGGGGGAAATAAAGAATTAATGTTAAAATCCTTATACAAATAACAATAACCATGTCTTGTGTTCTATGCATACATCATGAGATTGTTTCGATAATTTTTGAACATGGCCAATCTCATTCTGGTTTAGATAAATCTAGTATTGAGCTGATGATGGAGACAATAAGTTCGCATAAGATAAAAATTAAAAGTTCGTGAAAAGATTCAATGCCTGCAAAAGATTATTTTCTTGTATTTATATACTCTTAGGGCACAATATTTTAGAGCTCACAAGGATTCAGCCCCCGATCAGTATTCTAGATACGCTCTTTGTTGTACTTTACATATTATATACACTAGAATAAAGTACCCCCTAGAGACGCAAAGTATACGTTTAAACTCCTTATCTATCTATCGACAAGAAGTTTAAACGTGACGTCAGAGCAGAGGCCAAACTTAGACTGACTTGAGATACTTGAGAATAATTTAATTACAAACAAAAATGAAATCAAATAGCTATGCTAATAAAAAAAATTGAAATGTAGAATGATTAACGCATGACCATCAACACACTTTCTTTGTAAGAGGAGCTTTTTTAAGTACACCTTAAGCAGAAGACTTGACTGAAAATAATTAATAAATTACACCAATTTCCAACAGTTCTAATTTAATATTTTATTTTTAGAAATACAAATGCCTGTACGTTATAATCTTAATTGCTGCATACTGGATGTTGGAAATTCTTCCATTGGCTGTAACTTCTCTACTACCTGTTGTATTTTTCCCCCTATTAGGGGTAATGGACACTTGTAAGAAATAATCATTGTAATAATTAGTGAGTTCGTGTTTCTTTTATAATTGCCTGGTTAAGAGTAAGTACTTCGAATAATTTTACTTTTTATTGGATTTAGCTTTAACGTCCACAGCCTACATGAAAGAGACAAACATGATGTTCCTTGGAGGACTTATAATTGCTTTAGCAGTAGAATATTGCAATTTGCATCGCAGAATTGCCCTTAGAGTTCTACTTTTTGTTGGAACCTCTCCTATAAGGTTGCTGTATTGCTTATCAATATAATGAGTTTGTCAAACTCATAACTAGCTACTAATTAGTACAAGTACATTAGTAGCATAAATAATGATGTTTTTTATTTGCAGACTAATGTTTGGGGTTATGCTCACCTCAATGTTTTTGTCCATGTGGATGAGTAATACAGGTATTTACTTTTTTAAATCGCACTTTTTACAAGTTTTAATTACCAATCTGAGTACTTTGCTAAAGACTTGTTTTTTTACTATATCACAGCTTGTACGGCTATGATGGTAAGTGTCTCTTCTAATTTAGTAGGATGGTAAAGAAAATTTATCCACACACCACATTGTTGATGCATTAGAGTACAATACAAATGACCTTTTTCTTATAGGTACCGATTGTTTTGGCTGTACTTGAAGAGTTAGCGAAGGTAATTTTTCAAATATTATGATCTAACCTAATCCACAAATAACTTACATATGACTTTTTTCCTTTTGTAACAAAGAGTGGCTACTTTGCCATAAGCAATTATGTGTCGTTAATTAGCTTTTGGTTAAGGGTGTCAATTAATTGGTATGTCATTTGGTCATTAGTCTTAAAGCAAAATGAGTTTGTCTTAAATAACTTCTATAGTTCTCTTACAAAATAAACGAAAACTATTTTAGATTTAGACTAAACCCTAAGAGTCGGTAGCAGATTAGAACATTGTTTTCTTTCAACCAAAATAAATACAAATTAGAGTTTATAAAATAGTTGATTACTTCGGAAGGGCAAATGTATGGCAAAATAATTTAATGTTTAAACTGATTTTCCTGTTTTAATTTGTTGGAATACACACGGCAAAATGTAAGGAGGTATTCTTGCATTTTTTGACCAATTAATTTAAAACAAGTGAATTTTTTTCTATAATATGATTTTTCTTATGGCTATGACACGATTATTTTTAAGACAATTTATTTAAAGACAAACTATTTATCTTGAAAAGACTAAGTTTTTGGACACTTTTAATAATAAATCATTTATATCAGACTCCTGATGTAACTAAATCCAGGAGAATATCTCAGCATGCAAACAGGAAACAATCTGTGATCTCCATCAGTATGGCAAAGGATGCTGATAACAACGAGGTTATTGTGGAACACGATTCAGATGCGTAAGTCAAAGACGTTTTTTTAATATGACTTAGAATTCTGGTGTTCTGTCTTCATTAAAGTTAAAATATTTCTAGTATCAAAGAAGAGGAAAGTAAAGAACGCCATAAATACAGGATAAACACTAAGCGAATGTTACTTTTTGCAACAGCATACGCAGCAAATATAGGTACCTAGTATTTCAGATATTTATTTTAATTCTTGACAAAATGTACACTTTTTTCTTCCTGAGATACACATTGAATTTTATGTGGTGTGACTTGATTCAGGTGGTTCAGGTGTTATCACAGGAACAGGTTCAAATTTAGTATTCCAAGGAAAAATTAAAGAGTAGGTGGTAACAATTATTTTCCAGAAAAATTAAAATAATATTCTTCTGTAATAAATCTTTGGAAAAATTAACCGTTCATGCATTGTAGTGTTGATGTGAGTCAAAATGGGAAGTACACCGATATCACATTTGCAACATGGATAGGATTCAACATTTTCCCGTAAGATTAGTAAAGTATTGAATTTTTAAAGAGTTACTATCATCGGAAATGTTCAGTATGTAATAAAACTGACTCACTAAATTATTTGTACAGGATGTTAGTCAATGTTCTGGTTGCATTTATTTACTTGGTCTATAAATATTTTGGAATTCCGAATTGGCGTGATTGGCCCCTAATATCCCTTTGTGCTGGAAAGGATCCAAATACAATGGAAGCGAAAATAGAAAAAGCAAAAGCCGATGCTGTGTACGAAGTTCTTTTCAAGGAATATCAAAGATTGGGATCAATGACATTCCATGAATTCGGTGTGGGTGTTTTGTTTGTCTTTGTTGTTTTAATGTGGCTCTGTCGTGAGCCAGGATTTGTTGACGGTTGGAACTCCTTGATTCCTGGAATTGATAACGGAGATTCCACTGCAGCCATGTTGGGAATCTTCCTCATGTTTTTGATTCCGAAAGACTTGTCTTTCCTCTTTGGCAGTAAGGAAAATATCTATAGTTTATTAGGAGCATAAACATTTTCAGGGTTACTATCATCTATACAAAGCTATATTATTCCGACCCGGTACAGATCCGCCTGAAGGAGCAGTTAATGGGGCACTACTCGATTGGCCGTTTGTGCAAAGAAAATTATCTTGGGGAACTATTCTCCTCCTAGGTTCGTTTAATATTTTGTCTTCAAAAATCTACGTTCGAATTCTCCTTGCAAAAAAATGATGATGAATTTCTCCGTTAATTATAGGTGGTGGTTTTGCCCTGTCTGACGCTGCAGATTATTCAGGTCTGTCAATGTGGTTGGGAGCACAGCTAAATTCACTTGAAGATCTGCCAAATGAAGCAATTCTGATAATTGTGATGTTACTTACTGCGCTTATAACTGAAGTGGCTTCAAATGTGGCTTGGTAATTACAGAGTTAATGGTTTCTACTCAAATACATACATAAATTATGTACACCACCTAGAAGCATAAAGTATACCTATTTAATCATTTTCGGGTTTTAACTCTTTTCTTCATTTGTTTTAGTGCCAACGTCATTATTCCCATTCTCATAACTTTGGTAATATTTCACTGATTAATTTATAAATAATTTGTATTTGCATGCATTTCTTTGTAAATCAGATTTGAAAAGTAATTTGAATGGGTTTTATTTATTCACTCACAGTCAAAGAGTCTAAAATTGCACCCGCTGTACTTAACAATGGCAGCCACAATATGCTGTTCGTATGCTTTCATGTTACCCGTTGCTACACCTCCTAATGCAATTGTATTCGCAGCCGGAGACATGAAGGTCATGGATATGGTCAAGACTGGAGCGGTTCTGAATATTAGTTGTATATGTATATTCTTCATATTTAACATTACCTACGGTAGTGCGTTTTTTGACTACAACAATTACGAATGGCCCAACGTTACAACTACGGTGATAGGGTAAATATTATATCGCCTATTTTCGACTAGTTCAATGAAATAGGCAATAATTCCTTTATATTCATAATTTATAAGTTTGGTTTTATTGTAATAATAATATTTTTCTGGACACACCTTTAAAATACAAACTCAAATACAGTTTTTAACATTGATACTGCTTGACTGGACTGCTTACAGATTTATAACCGTCATAATATAAACCTACACTTCTATTCTATTAGAAACTATTCATACATTTTACATTACAAATATTATGTTATGTTATTTATGTCATTTAAATTGTACTCTTACACTCACCAGGTTCATTTACTTCCTAATACTCCCTAATAATATTCCTGTTATGCGTTACAGACTATATTCTTTCATTCAACGATCCTTCTTACATTAAAGAATGACTTCAACAGTACAAAAATAAGCAGATAATTATTTCCAGAATTTTGTTTTGCTTTGATTGGTACATATACATATAGCATAAAGACGTTTCCTTATGTAAATGGTAAAATCTCCGACACCAAATTAGATAGAAGTAATAAGCGTATAATTATACAAGAAGAAAACAGGCAGGCATTGTTCATGGTTCAATTAGAGTTACTTATTACGTCTTGTTAAAATTATGAAAACTACTATGTGTAAAACACGTAGCTTTATGTACAGTTAATATAAATGTACATAATACTGGGTTTGTAATGTTGAATGAAGGGAATATCACGCTACTACTACATTATGTGGTTTTGTCCAATGTACAAAAACTAATATTACGCGATTTACTTTTTAAAAGTCTTGACACTTTAGATTCATTTCAACATTCCATAACTGTAGACATAATATAAGTGAGGGTAAGTATGTGTGGCTTATTGCGTTTATCATCGTAGTAATTAATTTAGAAGATTAATATATACATTTTTCATGGTTTGACAAAAACATCTTTCTCTTGTAATCCGACGGATTTTGCAAGAAGCATCAATTGATTCTCAAACTCCGACGGCATGGCTTTGATTTCGCTCCGTGTTGAAAACGAAGTTTTGTCAGCAAGAATTGTAGCTCTTATTTTATCACCGTAGCTGACAATTCCCATCCCAAAGCCTGTAAATTATTACATATAAAATGTAAGGGTGAAATGAAAAGTTGATTTTAAAATTTGAATCGGAAAGAAGGATGGTAAAGGAACTTATTTACCTGTTGTCCACTTGATTGGAATCCAACAAGCTAAGTCTACTAATAAGTCACCATCAAACAATCGAACTGGCTCAGCCGGTCCTGGAATATTCGTCATGGTCGTTTTCAGATGTACCCAAGGTCCTCCAATCTTTTGGAAAAATGTGGGCATGAGTCCAAACATGAGAATCAAGTAATAATTCCCTATAAGATTCATTAAACTGGCATGTGTTTGAGCTCGGGTGAAAATATCTGTCAATCTTTCTCTGGGTTTCACAAATCTGCTGACATTTACAGGAAATAAAATCCCTGAGAATCCATTTCTGGGTTTTCTGTCGGGGTATGGAAGTAGGGCAACTGGAGAAATAGAACCCACGTAATCGATGCTGCCCAATTGATTTCCCTTGATATTACTGTAAGCACCACCCATGCAAGACAACATGACAGTGAAGACTGAGGTTTTCGTCTCAGTTTTGATTTTTCTCAGGGCATCCATCTTGAATTGCCGAGTCCATAAAAATTCCTTGTCTCCTTCTAAATGAGGGCCGGGTCGAAACAATGGATCTTTTCGATTGTCCATCAAAAATAAATTATTTAGACCGGAATGAGGTAAATTAAAAAATGCGGCTGCATAAAACATAGCTACGGAAAATTTTGACATTTTCTTTCCCAGGGGTTTCGAAGGATCGACTAAAAATTCGAATGGTTTATCGGCAATGATTTGGTGAAGGATGTTTCCTGAAGAGATTCCATCCATAATGGCGTGATGAAGCCTTTATAAAAACATACAAAGTTTGACATTGGTACTTTCACTCATATCTGTTAGAATACAATATTTTCAACATTTCGAATAATTTATTTTAATTCAAATATTTTTATATTCACCTGAATATAACGGCGTAATGATTCGGTTTTCTTGGTTGATCATTTCCCTTGTTCGCGTATGTAAAGTTAGGAATGATTAAGACTTCCCAAGGACATTTGTCTCTAATTGGTTTGTCTTGGAATTTTTTCATGAAGTTGAAAATATCCTGGTCTGTAGCTGGGTTATCTGGAGTGTGTTCCTTCATTACAAGTTTAATGTGATTGTTCATATCGAGATTCTCAACTCTTTCCCAACATGCAAATCCAAGAAATCTGATACAAACTCTTTCCATCATTCCCCCGACTAATTCACTTTTAACCACTTTCTGGACCCTTTTTTTAATTCTTTCAGGCTCACATTTTCCTTTGATGATGTACATTCCAACTGATACTGAGGAAGATGCGAACTTTTCTTCGAACCAGAAGGAGTCAGTGGGGTAAGCCAAAAATCGTTTTCCATGATGAAATATTCTGAAGTGAACCCAAATATAAAGTCGAAAGACTGCGATGGCTGCGTAGAACAAAGCGATGAACGGCAAACAAGGGATAATTATCAAATAGCAAACAATAAAATTCAGAACTGCTGACAAAGTTCCATTTTTCAGAAAATGCCGATTAAAAATCCATGTAGTTAACATGAGTATGGCGATAATCGTGATTGACATTGGGAGAGCCCGAGACTCAACTTTTGGGTATGTGGAATCCACACACGAATTATTTAATCCCATGGCCCCCGTGCAAAAATCCTTTTTATAAAGACTTTTCTTGAAAATGTCCATTTGCGACGGAGGAAAGAAATGTTCGGAGATGTTTCTCATCAGAGAAGTGAACGATGTAAATATTTCACGTTCCAATTCATAAATGTCTCTTTTGAACGAAGTGTATATTCCATCTTCCTTCCCCATTTTGGCTATCTCCGTATGTCCGGGAATCACCTACCTATAACCAGAATGTTTTTTAATAATAATAATACATTAGAGATTGCACAGGAAACGAAATAGTTTTAAACTCTTTTCCTCCTCGTGCCCGTGTTGCAATTGCGCCGGCAATGAATAGGACTGAGCAATGAATATAAATGTAGGTACTTTATAATACATAAGTAAATAAATACCACAAAAAAGTCATTCTACTCTCGTACTTTCAATAAACTGAATTATACGTATGAGAATCGTTAATATTTATTATTACTATTGCTAATGCAGTGCTTCTACTTATTTACTAAGGATAAGCCTGCTGTGAACGATATGGGATATGACATGTAATGTAGCTTTAGTATTTATTCTTTTTTATTCAAATATCTCTAGCTATAATTTCTACTTTATATACAAGTACCTACCTTTTATTACCTATTGTAAAAAATTTGTTTCTTTTGACTAAAGTTATCGTGTAGGTAATACCAATACCTATTATACATAAGCTAAGTGTTTTTATTAAATGAAATAACATTGACTTGTCTTTGATGGTTTCACCATCTTAATATTGCACAAGATCCGTGGGATTCTTTTAGTTTTCATGAAATAGATTAGTGTAGAACCTCCAGTCAAACATTCTATTGTTTTACAGTCATGTAAACGATAATTTAATCACATAATTTGCACGCAAACCTTTTATCAAACTATTTTTGTCAATGTATTTGTGCAAACGGCCGAATTTTATACACTCAGTATTTGTTAGTATCTTTAAAGGTTAGTATAGTATCCCTCAAATAAAGGTTGCTAAAAAACTGATGTCTCAATTCTCAAATACGCATTAGAATCAGGGCACTCGCTTATTTCGTTTTCTGTCTTCTGTGTACGAGGCAGGTAGGTAGTTTCTAGTACACTTTTACATTTAGTGTAATTCTCACATGCAATGCGTGGGCATGGATATAATAAGATTATAAGATTCCCATTATGCTGCATCTAGGAGTGCAACGACTGTGATTCTTAAGATGTTTTTGCATGAATATTATTTTCCTGAAGTTCTAGCAAGTATTGCAATTTCCGTTCTTACATTGAAAACATTTACAAGATAAAAATTGTATATTGGGATTATTATTTTTAATTTCTAAATACACAACACTTGCTGCGGATTAAATAAGATTCTAACATTGTAAGGATGAATATTTTTTATTTTTCCTGCATATTTACATTATAGCGAATGTACTCATGTGAATCAATATGATGTTTGCATGCAAAATATGCACGTTTTAATTTATCCTGTATGTATG
Organism: Pogonognathellus longicornis; assembly: GCA_034694085.1. NCBI lineage: Eukaryota > Metazoa > Arthropoda > Collembola > Entomobryomorpha > Tomoceridae > Pogonognathellus > Pogonognathellus longicornis. The sequence goes on from JAQFYB010000608.1 coordinate 25,689, forward strand.
TCTATGCCGAAATTACAGGTCATCGTTCTTTGATGTGTAAAAGCACTTTTAAATATAATTGTAACTAACAGTTTTCCTTTTTAAACAATCCAGCTTGGAAATCGAATTTCAACTTATTCTAACAAACATATTCATTACCTTAGGTTAAAATTATCCAGAAAAATGACTGAAGTGAAACTTTTGTTAGCTTAAAAACTCTCACCAACACAATTCACACACTCACGATGAACAGAAATCAAAATTTCTTCACTTTTGAGTCCCTACATTTTGTAAAGCCTACATTACATTAAATTAAACTCTGGAATTACTAATTGCCAGTTTGGGATCGTTTTAGACTTTTTAATATTTCCGTTTCCCCTGAAGAGCAAACTCACGCCAACTTTCGTCCAACTGCTGTGGAGTATACCATGAGAATATAAAATCTAAGTTTATTAACTATTAACTACGCCAATACACATACTAGTTGTGTTGAACACCTGAGAAACCTGTGCAAATCCACAATCCCTTTACAAAAAGACGTATGTACCTTTACTGCATGACGTGCCTTTAGTTTCAGCTATATAATTGTACCCTCACAGGCACAAGGCACAGTTTACATGTACAACGTATATTATATGCTTCTTTATTTGACTACGTTGTAGTTTATACGTAAGATTATGTTTAATGAATTTAGAAACTTTTGTTGTGTTCTGTAAAGCAGGACAAGAACACAGAGAGAGAAAGAGAATGACTTCTCTTTACTGTAAATGTGAGTAAACGCAGAATTTTATGCAGTAAAGATATCGTTGATGTTGTATTGTATTTGTGCTGCAGAAGAAGGTGATAAGGTGGTACAGAGTAAGGAAGGTACTGGTAGGTAGTTGTAGGTAGGTGTGTACCATATTGTCAATGGTACACTTACGTGAAGACTTTGTCTGTGTATTTTGTGTATGGCATGAGATCGTATGATCTACCTTTGTCTTGGTCCACAGAACATAATAAGGCAAGGCGTCTCAAGTCAAGATCAGACTACTCATACAAATTGTGCAAGATGAGGGCATTGAGCCTTTGCTCCAAAGATTTCTACCACATTCACATCCAAATAAATGCTACAAACTCCTCGTATAACTAACTTACATTATAAGCAGTCGTAATAACATATCCGTAAGTCTACAGTCTTGTTTCCTTGTTTCATAAATTATGTCTACCCAAAAATTCCAATGTAAAAATTGTTTACTTACATGCTTTACAGCAGCAGTAGTAGCAGTGGTGTAATTAAATGCGTTCCTTTCGTTAATGTATTCGAATAGGCCATAGACACTCACTATTGTATTTGTGTAAAACATCTCTGTAAGTACAGAAGCTATAATTATAAATGCAATAATAATGTCTATTATTTAGTCACACACAATTTATTCTTCAGGAACATTGTGGTTTAGTTCTCACACATTATTATCACTCTTGTTGTACTATGCAATAGTAAAACAGTTGACCATAATGCTAATTAAACTTTCAATGAAATGAGTGGAAGTGTATTTTATTCCCTATGCACATGCATAATACGTTTACATAATGTGTACATAAAATTACACACAATTAAATGAAATGACGGTTTGGGTGAATATTACAGTATATTAGAAGAAAATTATTTAGTTTAATCGTTCATTCTTAATAATAAACGTAAAAAAGTGTGTAGCTCACAGAAAATAATGCATATTTTGTATTCTACATTACATATTATAGTGACTAGTAGTTAGCCCTGTAATTATTGTAAACTGTGGATTTTCATGTGCTTTATGTATGTATGCTTTCTACAATGTTCTGCTTTATACTGCTGCAATTTGTTTAGTGTTTACTGCATTGTTTGTATTGTAAATGTATGTGTTAGTTGTAGTGTACTTATACAGTATATACAGAATAGCTGTACTAAGCAAGAATGGTGTATTAGTATTAGTCATTCAGCCTAGATTTTGTGAAGGAGAACAGAATGGATGAGAACGGTCAGGGGGTCACTATAGCACACGTCTTTATCTTAACACGATAAAAATTGTAGAACATGAACTAACCAACCCAACTGATGAGTAGTTTTCTCAAAGTGAGATTTTCGCTTAGAACGATGCTAGTCATTTGCACGTGATGGTACTCTTAGAACATAGAGCAGTATTGCGATTGCGGTTCTATACACTCAAGTCAGGTCTAGTCCCCAGTTTTTATGAAGCCTAGAAACTTGGTTAAATCAATGCGAAGATGATTGCATATGCCATACTACTTTACCTGCTTACCTGCACATTTATTTACCAGCTTTTATGCTTCATACCACTTCACGTACTTTACGTGACACACATTTGTAGTGGTGCTGCATTACATTGGATTCATCACTACTAATGAATCAAGAATCAAGAGGAACAACATCCAACAACTCAAGGTTGTATTGTGTTTTGTATTGGTAGAGCAACGCTGCAGTTGTAGGAGTGGGACTGCTATGGTCTTGTTAGTTTATGCACGTATTGAATGTAAGCAATTTTGGTGTATGTGATGCAGTGTGGAATTCTGCACACACCACCACCATACCACAAGGTGATAAACAGAAACCGGTACTTTAATTTAAGTCGCTATGTAAGGTCTGTCTACTAATTCATCAATGGTACACGTAACAATTGCAATGGAAGTGCTCATGTAATCATATAATCATTACCAGTGTCAATTACATTATTTACATTGCTGACCAATAGTTCCCATATGAATGCATCTCGTTTTTCCTAAAGTTGGATAGAGTTATTTACTTAAAATGTCTAAAATGATAGATGTGTGAGTTTGCCTTAGCATGAGTCATTTCATTTAGGTACAAAAACTACAAATAATATTGTTTCTTACATTGGGTATTCTCACATAATATGCACGCGCATTTCTAGTGATTATTGTGGTTCAAGTTGATTAAAAACAAAATAATTATAATGACCAAGCTACTTAAAAGGATAATTTTGATTTCATGCAAATAATTACAAGTTTATCTTTGAGCTTTTAACTTTTTCAAGTGCATTAGTATCATCAAGTAGTACACCACCAAAGCAACTGTAATGAGAATGTCGGTTGCCTTCAAAATAGTCCATGGGATTATTGTGGTCAATTTAATACGTATGAATTGTACATACATAATTAATATATCTATACCTATATACACCAAATTATGCAGTTTCTATCCTTTTTATTGTATACAAGTAAGTAATACCAAAAAATTGTATTATGCTAATGTGTTTTTGCCGAAATATTTATACGTGGACAGCATTTAATAACGGAATTCGTAGCTTTAAGTGGGCGATGATGACGTTTTTGCATGCAATTACTGCATATAAACATCTTCCCATACATGTACTACGTCAAATACAGAGTTTGATTTACATTACACACACATTGTCTACAATCTATACAAAACCTATGTGAATAATGTTTCAAGTACATAGTACGATGATTAATAACAACTTTACCGCACACTCAATACATCTTGCAAATATTATGCACACTAAATTTTGCATACATATAAATGACTATACACCTTATTTCTTATGTGTAAAGTGAGTAATATTATTGTAAAGTGAGTTTGTTGGCAAGTACTATGCAAAAAACAGCAAAAGCAAATAGTTGGACGTGAAACTAAGAAAGTTTGCAATTACTATCTCATAATAAAATATTAGATGATTTTCTCTTTCCTATTTGGAATGGTATACAGTATACGTTGGTTATACTTGCAATGTAATGGTTAAAGTATTATAGTAGAAATAACTCTAAGTTGCAACGCAACATTTTATGCTGTTCAGTTGACTGATAATATTACTACAAAGGATTGGATTTCCACCACAACCGTGTGTGTACACTTTATGCATGTAAATGTAATTAAATTACATAGCACACAATTGCGGATCTTAAGTAAGATGAATTGCTTTTTGGTTTTCTTGCCAAGTACAAAAGCTTGTTTTACTGGAATTATGATTCATAGTGTTTTATGTTTAACTGAGGTAGTAAGTCCAGTAGGCCAGCTCCAGGGAGGCAAATGCAACCACAAGGACATATTTCATATTCCATAAAACACTGCAAAATGAAAGGAAAATCCGTGAGAATTAAAAACCAAAAAATACTTTAAAAAGCTAATTGCGGTGAATATAAAATAATGACCCACTCCAGAACAATGCCAGTGATTTTTTCTTCCAGATTCGATTTCCCTTGATTATTTGGAGATGCATGTGGACTTTTGTTAACATTTTCACCTTCCTCGGCGTTTGCGGTCGGCTGCACGCTGACAGCAGCAGATTTACTCTACACAATCATAAAAATAGTCCAAATCATCATATCCAACTAACAAAACGAAAACAAAGGGCAAGTGCTTTGGGCAAGTGGAAGTTACATTCAAATTGACATAGAGGGTTTGTGAGTAATGACAATGACAGTATATTGCCTTCACAGCTAATTTCTCACCTTCTTCATCGTACTTAGACGTGCAGCTTTTTTAACAAAGTAGAACATGGTCACATTCACTATAACAGCACAAAAGAGGAATTATATACTGAATTAATAGAAGTATGGGCATAACGAATAAAATAGCGTTGTACCGTATAACAAGTGCACGTCATCTCCGTGTTAGTAAAATTATTCAATTTTTGTTTATAAAACAACATACCTATTACAACGCAAAGAATAAACGCAATGCAAAGTAACATGTGCATGTCCAATGCGGTGAGATAAGAAACTTTTGGTATGTCTGTAGCGCTATTGAGAATTGCCATCACAAGGATCATGATTCCCATCTAATAGAAATGACGAACGTTAAAAATATTCCTTCAACACAATTGTTCAATTGAACAGTTTCGGAAGTTAATTTGAATTTTAAAATGGTGATAAGAATTAGCGAACGTTTAGAAAACTAATGATGGTGCTAATTTTCATATTCGCAATCCATAGCGTCAACAAGGAGAGCAAAACAAGAGTCAGGGTTGGAATAAATGCACCCAAAATGAATCTGCCACTCAGCCTTTGTAGCTTCATTTGAATGATCAACTGAGAGTAGTTGCCTGAAATTTTATATTTCGAGTTTAGAAATTGTTATTCATTAATTTCGTGAGTCATTTTCTATACAACGATTACAAGTAAAGCGGCAGACCTGAGGTAACATTTATTTGGTGAGAAAGACTTTTGGCACTAACAAGATTATAACTATGTGTTCCCAGTCCATCACCAATATCTGTCGAATTCCAAGTTCCTAATTTCCAGTTGTAAAATAATTCATCAGTTTTATGATTATCTATACAAACAAGTAGAAAACAAAAATTACTTTGCATTCAACAAATCTACAGACAAAATAGTTTGCACATAAATTGTGTATAGACTTACAGCTTTCGAATTCAATATTGCACTCGAGTTCATTAAATGGGAAATTATGGAGATCCATTGGGCATAGTGCAGTTATTGTTAATCTGAGTGTAAATGTAAAATCATTATTACTAAAATGACGAATACTATGTAATCTTGAAAATGATTAATTAAAACAAATACAGCTATTGTAGATTTTTCATAATAATTGATTACTTGACTAATTAATAAACATGCAATAATTAAATGCCTGGATGATTTCATGATTTCTCCGAAAGGGGAAATTCGTATGACTTCATTTGGCAGAGTTATGTCATTGCGGTAAGACTTCACTTCGTTGAGAATGAAAGTATCCGGAGACCATATCTTAGTAAGTGTATCAGCATCTAACTGAAATTACGCATATAAACTATTACTGCACAGTAGATTCAACTTCGTTTCCAATATATTAAGTTTAATCTTTCATGGATTTAAAAATTCATAAAGTAACGAACTGTAATGTGTGTAAAGTTTGGTTTGGGAGCATCATATTTCAAGCGAGGATCCACCCAATGTTGCCGAAAGAAAATGCTGATTGTAAATACCTATATAGATTCAATCATTCAATCCAATTTTAAATCAATCTTATATAGCATTCATTGTTGTACAGAAATTATTGAAATATGAAGTAAATAAAAAAAGGCTACTAATATTTGTGCAACTCTCCGTTATATGAATAATACATGAAGGATGAAATACCCGACCCGAATACATGTAACTTTCTAAACAAGTTTTGCTAACACAACTTAAGTTATAGATACAAACAATAATGAGGTCTCCGTCTCAGGCAGCCAGGTTGTATAAAATGTATATTCGTTATAGAGGAGTATCTCATCTCAACATACCTCATTGATTTCATCGACAGTAGACACAGATATTACATATGCAGTAGCAGTGACTTCCAGCGGTTGTTCTAAGTAAGAATCATTAACCAATTATTAATGTATACATAATAGGAGATTTCATGATTTTATCTCCAAAAATCCCTGAGTAAGTAATTGTGTATACCCTGGGTTTACAAAGTACAAATATAGAACAAAAAACAAGTATTTACACATTACCTAAGTAGTATGGTCGGAGTCTTTTATCGTAGCCCATGAACCGATCATCGATTAATTTTGTCATAAAAGGGGATGCCCTATATTTAATATCAATTAAACTCGTAATTTCGAATAGTCGCATTGATATATATTATATATATAAAAATGTATTTTTATATACACAATGTTCATATTTTATACTGTAGTAATTAGTCTTCAGTTATGTACTGTTATACAAATACATCAGTAAGTGTTTGTATACATGTATAGTATACCATGAAAAATTAGTATCTGTAGAATAGGTAGCATTATTTTCATTTCATCAAAGTGCCCATAATAATAGATAGTGTAATAACAGGTAGGTAATAATCTCAGCATACTTTAATTGAGTACTTCTGACTGACTAGGTAACTGACCTTTATTATCATTTACAGTTGTCAGATTTTTTTCATGAAAAAATACAAATGCTAATAATGAATAAAATTCCCTGCCAAGGGAGTGCTTTCATATTTCAAAATATTCACTAGTAGACACTAGACAGTTTGTGTGCTAATTAGTGTACTACATGTACATGCTACAAAGGTGACAGACAAAATAGTCTAGGCCTTTTGTCAGAATTGTCAGGGTTCATCACTTCATGTGCACATGCTCTGGTAATTGTCTTCAAAAGGCTATGTACTTGTCTTTTTATTAATTAATTAGTTTTAATACATCTTGAATGCATGTGAGAAAAATCACCTATTATTAAATACTTAAAATATTACTAAAACATTATCTTACCAAACATTAGATGTTAATATTCCACAAAAGCATACACCAAAACTTAAACTTGTCCAAAATGATGGCATGTTTAGGAATTTTGGAGACTGCGAAACAACTGAGAAGCACACAAATTCAAGTTCAATTTATAAAATGTAGCACTGTTAACATTGAAGAAGTTTAAATAAGACTGAAATGAGAATGTTCCAATTCCATGTTGCTGAAGATGAGCTGTTTTAAAAACATTGGATGTAGAGTTTAAGATGATGCATTCTATGTATAAAGAGCAACTATAATATACACTGTTACAAAACATCGTTTCTTGCGGGTGTCCATTTAATATGGGATTATTAATAGCATATCTAACCTTTTCGTTAGACACACATTAGACACACACAAAAGTGTCACTGCTAAGTCAAACATGAGAAATTGAACTTTAGGAAGAACATTGGATGAAACATCTTACACTTGAAAACACTCGAGATATTAAATTAGACTGACAGGGGATACTCAATTGAGTCCTTGCTGTGCATTATTTAGAGTGGTCCATTATTATTGAAAGCATTCCGCATATCACAAACACACACTTGCTCCGAACTGATACTAAGAAGAAAGAAGTTATAATTTCCATTTTTTTCCTTAGCACAAGAAAAGAGTAGGCATCTGCTGATCCCCACGTTTTTTATGCTAGAGACATTCTCTATATATGTTTCCAGATGAGTTCCATTAGACCTTTAAGGAAAATCTATTCTGACACTCTTCTCTTCCCATTTTGCTAACCAGTCGCGTAATTGAGTTTAATTAAGTGGCTGACATCAAGAAATTGAAATGACCTCTACACACCGCCTGTGTGTTACAAGTGTACAGAAATCTTCTGGATTGTCTCTACATTACACTATAATATACAACAATAATAATATTTGTTAGTAAGTTTGTTCTTAATGTTAATAGTTCAAAGACCAGTCTGCATTTCCACTTTTCATACTGTTTCATGATGGCTCGGCAAATATGAAAGCTTACATCATAAAATTAAATTAAAATAAAATAATGCACGATTCATTAATGTGTTGATTCTGTTTATGTAATTTATTATACCGTCCATTCATAAAATGTCAGAATTCAGTGATTTACGATTATCTTAATGCGACAATAAATACTCCAGTACAACAGAAACCTGTTAGCATGGGAAATTTCTTTAATTAATGTAACTACCATTTTTAGACGTGTTTGTCACAATCATGAATCAATTCAGCTTTCAGCACACAACCCTTTTAGTTTGAATGAAATAAGAATTTCTCGTGATTTTATTTGTTCAACGAAATGCCAAAAGGGTGAAATGTATACACAAGGGAAAGAATTTGTAACACTAACTATGCATTCCTAGAACACCACATTACAATGCATCGGGTACTACAAGGTACTATCATAAGGACATAGGTACTACTTATATTCTAATAACATTAATACACACATTATCCATATCTACATAGGTATAGGTTGGGCACTCTATCTTTCTTTAGGCATTGTAGGATGTGGAATTACGTTAATTCGGTTTGCATATACCCAAATGTAAATATCAGAGCTTTCTTGGTTAGTAAAACTATTCTGACTTTATAAGATAGGTATCAATCAAATTCTTGTTTTATCTATGTACAATACAAAACGAAATCTTTACAATACAGAGTCCATACTGCACAACATAGATCAAATCCAGGTAGCCACGTATTTGCACACATGCTGGCAAAAATACAGCACACTTGTATTTGTTCCATGATTGTACAACTACATCTTTAAGAGTCCATCTTTAATAATTAGACATTCAGACACTTGCGACTTGACATTGAACAATAATACATTATTGTTCAAGACTACTTGACGGGTAGAGAAGAGAATAGCCGGATAAATACATTTGTATTGCATAAGTATAGGCCTTAATACCATTCATTAAATAGCTTCGTAATTATTTTTTGCTTCTACTGCAGCATTTTACAAATCTCATTCTTGTGTGTAAGAAAGAACAAAACCATTTTTCAGGACAAATAACTAATGAATGATCGTGAATCCATATTGCTACGAACATTCTAACCAAAAACTTATTATTGTCTTTTCAAATAATCAGTCAAACAATAAACAGTTTTGCGACATCATAGTATTATTTTTTATGCTGATTGAATTTTAAAGATTAGTTTACAAAAAGATTTTGGTTTAAATAACTGCCTTTAGTTAAGCTTTAAGTTTGCTTTGATTGAAAAAAGAAAATTGAGATTTTAAAATAAAATACAGAAGTAAAACCGAATGACATAAGCTTTACTGCTATACTGTTGAATCACAAATAAATATTCACGAAGCTAAATACAGGGGAAGCAGTTGCATTAAGGTACAATTTACAAGCATTGTAAATTGTGGGTAGGTACTCCATAAATAATGTTGACCATAAAGTTATTAAAAAATCAAATAAATCTTCTCGTTTAAGTCCTATCCAGTCAATAATACACACCTTACATCGATTAGTAAGTTATTGTAGAAGTACAATGAAAAAATCGAGAACATCCGATTACTGCTCATTGCTCTTCCAAAAAAATATCTTTAGATTACGCACATTATTCCATTAGAAAGTAAGTAATCTGATGACGAGTAGAGTAGAATAGCACTAAAGTTACTGATACTTTATTGGGCGAAGACCTGTAAAATATTTTCAATGACTGTCTCTTGCTAAAAACATACACTTGTTGTTGACTCATTCCAACCGTGGGAAATAGTTCTTGTCTTGTATTCTTGACTCTTGACTTTCGATTTTAATGGTTCAATAGTCATGATTAGTACAAATACTATGGTTATCAGTAATTCAATAGTACTTTAGTAGCAATACCTAATTCAAAAGTTTGCACTGATATTATTCCCATGCTTTCACTCAAACTATTTACTCATAGTACAGATTTAAATTATTGGCTATTGTGAAAAATTCGGTAAATCATAGTCATAAGAAAGTATAATGAAAAAGTGGGCATTAATCTATAATCCAACACAGTATTGATACTTTCACTTTCTCAACCTAACTACTTAAAAACATATCGTGCAATATTTATTTCATTTTAAATATTGTAAGTAGACGACCGGATATCTTTGTCTGAATTGATTATTAGTTCTTTCTAACCCGGATGGTGGATCACTATATTCACTATCACTACACACTTCACTCTGTGAACTTGTGGAGTTCACACAATCAACTCACTGATGAATCAGTTAACATATACAAATCATTTTTGTAAACGTCAATCGCAAAATCGCAATTCATACTTATAAATAAAAAGTACCTATTATTATTATTATCTTGCGCACAAAACTCGAAGTATTAAATGAATTTAATACATATCTTATTTTTGTAGTTTGAGAGTTCTTTGATAAAAAAGATAAACTGTTTACATTACTAATAACATCAGTATCGACTTTTAAACTGGGTCGCAGTTTTGTTAACTCCAAAATTGACAAATATAAAGTTAACATTAATATTCACATTCATTAACAAGAAATTATTAACTCAGGCTTCAAAAAGTAAGGCAACAGGAAAGATCAAAAATATGTATATATATTATTTGTATATACACGACTCTTTGTACAAATATTATTATTACGAAAGTATCAAATCAAAAATCAAAGTGCAAGATTCGTCACGCTAGATAGATAACCATAATATTATTAATCACTTCTTAATTGTTAATATTTTTAATAAACAACGCAATGAAACTTTAATTTTAGTCTTATATTGAAAGAATACTTTGCATAATAATAATGACAAGCAATCCTGTTGTTAATGGATGATTGATTTACAGAATGATAACAAACACTTTGATAACTTACTATCATAGTTGTCATACAATTATTGATTACTAAACTAATTGTTATATACTATTTTAACCTTAGTTAAATTATTCTACATTTTCTCTAATTATAATAATCTTTTGAATGGTAATCTTACATCATGCCAAAATGCATTCTATTCTATACTTGAATAGTATTAAATTAATCTAATCCATTGACCACTTTTAATTTTACAATTACTAATAATTTTCAATCCTGTAATACAGTGAAGTTTACAGATTTAAGCATTTTCGCCTGCATTACAGAATTGCTTTTCTACATAATAAATTCAAAAACAATTTGAGGGTTTTTAGACCAAAATATATAAAAACATAAATACATAGAACTGAATATTCGTCTAATACCACAATATACACATTCATTTCATGATAGACAATAATAAATATTTACAATTAATCAACTACGTTTGTATTGTACATAGCAAACACTTGATGAACAAAAATTATTGTTAACAAATTAACAATACATAAAAGTATAACATAAAGTACTAACCAATGTGACATCATACGGCTTGTGTTGCTTGACGGCACCATCACCACGCGACAATCATCAATACCAAACACAGGAAATATGGATTTTGTTTTGACAAGGACCTCAATACTTACGACGAATCTGAAATTGCAGAGTAGATTACATTTTTGATTGGTGACTTACGACTAACCTGATATTTCGAACTTCTTTGACACTAAGACGGACAACAGCCAGATGCAGGGAAGAGTTGCAAGAATGGAGACAATAAAAGGATGACGAAGTGAATCAGACGAATGCAATAGAAGATCCATGTGAAATCTGAAACTACATAACCACAGTACATCGTCAATGACCCATTTCTTGGACAAAATATACTCTAAAAACATTCTCACGAATGAAATGATCTAAAAATATTATCAGGTTTTCAGATTAACTCAGAAAATAAAATGGTAACTGCAAACTGGGATATTGAAAATCAAAAGAATTAAGTAGACATAGAAAACAACCCTTAACATTTACATTCATATTCATCAATGTGAATGATAATCATAATCAGTAGATGTTACTTGATGTAGCGGAGGTCAGACGTTCGATTGGATTGGTCTGAGGTGAAGAAAAAGGTCTTACTAGAGTTGAACTACAGATGATACAGAGATGTACCAAAAGTACTGCATAGCACCATTGATATGAAATAAAACTTATGGAATTGAAGGATACATTTTATGTGTTGTCGACTTTCTAACCTTGTTCAATTTGGGACACATTTCTGTCTGCAATGTTCGAGGATCAAGTGCAAGCCTTTAAATCTCTAAAGTTGGGAGTCTGTTGGGTCAATGTGCATATAAAGCAACATTACCCTCTTCCAATGTAATTTGAGATTATCATTAAGACTATCATAATATTATGGTAATTTCACATCACTTAGGAAGGAAATTGTACAAATCATTACAGGAATGGCTTATGAATTCAAAATGACATACGCGCGATGCTGCTAGGATAAGCAAACGCCGGAGCCAACTTACCTGATATTGGATGGGATTACCATTGCTGTAGAATCCAGCTGGAACCAAATCCGTGTCAGAACATCAGACCCTCAGTCCCAATCCGGTTGTGAGTTCTCACCTACGGGAGCCCACTTATTGTTAGAATTAGGGTTAGACACCGCATCCTCAATGCTCATCTTCCTCGTCTCGTGGTGGTTCTGCGATGACTGGGAGTGCTGGGATGATGGCGAACTTGGAGTTATAAGTTGACCAGAATTATTAGAAGGTGATACAGATGGCTTACTCTGCCTCAACGATTGAGCTTCTTTGTCGCCCTTGATTGCTGTTCCAGGATCTATGTGAATTTAACATCTCAATTTAATTTAATTTCAATTTATAGTATTTTTTAATTAGAATAAGGATTTAAAGGAATGATAATTAATTCGTGGCCATAATCTAGTGAATAGATGTAATGCAATTACCCCCAGATTCCGATTCACCCTTTCCTCCTTTATCATTGCGACTTCGCTTTCTGTCTTTATGATCTCGAGATCTGCTACCAGAGCGCCTCCTACTGCTTTTGTTATCTCGATCTTTACTCCCACTTCTGGATCGACGTGATCTTCTTTTGTCATCCGAATGTCGTCTTGATCTGTCCCTATCTTTGTCTCTGTCTTTGTCCCTATAGATTCAAATGTTTATATTAGATTTAAATGACCATTTATTACTACGAATATTTTTAGTTTCGTAAAATATACGCACTTTGAATCCCGGTGTCTACTTCTGTCGATCTCCTTGTTGTCCCTTTCGCGTGGTGATCTTTCTCGGCGGTCCTTTCTCTTGTCCTTGTCCTTATCTTTTGATCGAGATCGGTGACGTTTCTTGTCTTTGTCTTCTTTATCTGTTTCTTTACTCTTCTCTCCTCTAGGTTCTCTATGTCTATCACGGTCATTTCGGTCTCTTGTTCCACGGTCTCTATCGCGCTTAACTCTTTCCACACTACGATCTCTTTCCCTTTTACCTCGATCGGTTCCAGCCCAGCGTCGTTCACGTTCTTTTTCAATTTTTTCTCTTTCTTCTCTTTCACGAGCCTCTTTTTGTTTTTTCACATCCTCAAGATTTTTTCTTAGCATGGCAAATCCAACATGCTGCTTGCCCATTATGTGGTCATCGAGTCTATGTTGAGCCTCCCCAATTATTAAATATGAACCACAAACTTCACAAACCTGCATAGCTTTGTCGGGGTTCCAAGGGTGACTTATCTCATTTGACCTAATAAAATAACCCTTGTTAGTGTTTAATGTGTAACTATAAAAAAATAAAACATATATCAATCTACAAAGTATTCAATTACTTCAGTTGTTCTCTTTCGTCTTTCAACTGATCGCATAACTTCATCAATCCTTGTGCTTTTTCTACATCTCCTTCACAACCTGCAGCTTCTGCTTCTTCTAATAGAGCATTGATTCTTTCCGTCAATAATGCAATTTTTTCGGCATTTTTAGAGCCAGGTCCAGCATATGTACCCTATTTTTAAAACGTAATTCTATTTAGTCAATTTTATTTACAACACTTAGTATATACATTTCTTTTCTTTTGAACTTACACCATCAGGACCATTAGCAAGCGCAATCCTCATTTTGCCTCTTTTGATTTTTGCTTCGATATCAGCTATCATTTTTTCCGCAGATCGAATAAATTCGGCTTCATACAGTGATCTTCTATGTGATGGGGCTTCTTCCAAATACTTCTTCCTCATATTTTCGTCGTGTATTTTGTTACACGACCCAAGGTCAGCCTTTGTGTTGACAAACAAGTCGTGAGGACAGAAGCATACAAGATAGTGAGGGCACATCTGAAAAAATATACAGTATAATATATAGTATGATAATAGTTAAATACAGAACCAACTACAGAGTTACAATTGGTTCTCAAATTGTGACTAGTACTAGACACTAAAATCAATCTGGAAAATCATTACAAGTTGAAAGATTAGTTATAAATCTTACATCAGGATCATCCCAGTTCATTTTTTTGGGCTGCTCCGTTGGAAGAGCATTTCTATCTCTTCCCATGAGCTCATCCAAAATAGATGACATAAAGTTCTTCGCCATGGTGTAGTAAAACTATGAAACAATCCGTGTATTATTACTAGTTTTTCCGTCAATAAAATTATTGCAGGTGGAGTTCGTCGTGTTGTGTTTTATATATGCACCATACTATTTATTCATGGAACATCGGGCATAGACCTGAAAAAAAATTAAAATGAGTTAAATTAAAAACTGAATATTGCCGATGGTAAATTAAAACTTACGACCCTTAATAATTGACAAATAGCAACTTTCATTCAAGTATACTACTATACTAAAATCCTAACAGCTGAAGGCAAACAACTGCCTGATTGTTGCTCTGGATAGAGTGTCTACGCAAGGGGGGGTTACATTGTGACCTTCCTGTATTTGGAAGATTTGACACAACCATCTTACTCCCACCAACGTTTAAGGGGGATTTAACCTAGGGTTTTGATTCTAGCTGACCCTTCCATCATAATTTTGGAGTATGATGTCGGCTTAAAAAATATTGACACCACCATCTACCATAAAAATATTATTTTGTAACTGCCAAATGCCACCAAAAATGATGGCAATCACAAAGTTTCTAAGCCTTGTGTTAATTGTGACCGAACCTCAAAAATTCGGTATTCCACTTGTCCAAATCCAAAAACTATTAATTTCGGATTGATTGTTTGTTCAATGTTGAAGGTTTGCCACACGAGTAACGGACATGAGCGTTACTCGATCATGTCTGCTAAGTACTCCTGAGCTTAATTAACAGTTAAGCTCCAAACAACAAATTACAAACACTTAGCTATAACTTAATTCATAATTGGAAGCATTTATACAAAATACAAATGCTTGCAATCAAAAGCATGCAGACAATAATTATGAACTAAGATTTCTATTTTGCATTTGTGTTGTGATCATTCGAACATTGGAAAATAAATTAAAATACTATAAAAACCAAACTTGGCATACATACCCAATTCACAATTCGTCTCCGAGATAAAACCACAACCAACAACAAACTTGTTTTTACAACTCTACAAAACTGTAAACACTGAGTGTATATAGAAAATATTATATAAGTAGCTTATAGTTTTTAACTAATCACTCAACTCGTAACGTAACAGTTAGTACGTAGCAGTTTGTAATTCGCAAATTAATTGCGCAAATTCATGTTAGATGAATTTTTGCAAGTGCAAAAATGCTGACTGCTAAAATGCAGTAGAAAAATCTGCAAAAACTGAAAAGAAAACTTGGATGAGTTTTTTAGGCCAAGTTGTATTTTAAATATTGGCGCTATTTCCTTTCGTGTAAGATGTTATGATTACATAATTAATTCTTGACTTTGAGAAATGCAACAGTGCCTCGTGTTTTGAGCCAGAATTTAGTTTTGTTGCTGTCATTTGGTTCTTGGAATTGCTGTTCGGAAATGAAACTATTTTCTGTTTCTTACGACAATGTTGCAAAAGCAAAACGTGAGTTGAAACTGCGTGAATTTGTGCATGGACAGACTGAGTGAAAAACCCGGTGATTTTATTGGAGACCAATAAGAAGATAGTAAATCTCTTTATTCGGAGACATCCCTAGATTCCCGCCTAGTATTGGTCGCTGCATGGTCCTCTGTCTTGTGTCTTCCACGGACTTCTATCTTCATTTCATTCCTTCTTTCTTTTAATACGACCCTTTGCCTTCCTGGCCAAAAGGACGAGTGACGACTAAACAGTGGACCACCACCAACAAACACGTTCCTCCTTGTCAGTGTCAACTTTATATTTTCATTTTTCGTCATTTCTAATTATTGTCGTTCTTTTAATCAGGATTTATTAATTTATTTAACCACCTTTGTTTCTTTTTTGCACAGGCAAGAGCTCAAATTGCTGCTGAAGATTTGCAACTTTTGGAACATTTACAATCGCAAAATTTACCAACCAGGTGACAACGAGGTTGAGGTGACAGGTGAGTCATGAAACATTAATAATAAATAATTGACTTAATAATTTAGTCCGAATAATATAATAATTAAGGTTGATGCGGCTTAATGTTCATTTTTATGCATTGAGAAGTTGTATTGATAAATCAGAGGGAAGGAACTCTGATTCATGATTGTAGTATGTTTAGGTAGTAAAGTGACATACCTATAATCTAATTGCTTGCCATTGAGATTTTGCACTACACCCTCCCTATCGCCCAACTGTTGGTTCTTGTGTATAGTTAGGTCTGGATTCTGGAAAACGTGGGTTTATAACACGCAATTAAATTCATGCTACCTACAACTTGTATGATATTGTTTTACTTCCTTATTCTGATATTTTTGCTATCCTTATTTTGAAATTCAGAGAGTTAAAAATACTTTAAGATAGAGAGTTCGGTGGTTTAATTGTTTACAATCAACAAGCAATGCAGGAGCGCAGTAACAAAAAATGGTTGTATTGTTAGACTATAGTAAAATTAATTGCACAACAACTATATACTTAATTGATTTTCTATTTTAATTTTCAGGTTCTTTCTGTTGAGCAAAAGTAACGTTTACTTAAATTATTTCTTGGACGCCGCATTCGCCAGTAACAGTCTGAAAATGGGTAGTGAAGAAGAACATTTCGCGAGTATTGTCAATACTTTCTTGTCAAATGATAATGAAACACGGTCGCAAGCAGAGGTAATTTTGGCTTTCATATTTTAAATTCAAGATAACTAACTAAAATGGAATTGGCTGCTAGACTATAGATAGGCTATTCCTGCTCCAATAGTTTTATTACTTTACTGTGTATAACTTAGGATCATTGTTTTATTTACGCTATTTTCATTTCAGGCCAGTTACGATGGAATACCAGCTGACAAGAAAGTATTTTATTTGTTGACATTGATTCGGAACACTGATATACCGGAAGATTTACGACAACTTTGTGCAGTTTTGCTTCGTCGATTATTGACGACGCACTTTGAATTCGCTTGGAATGCGGTATGCTATGCAATTTATTTTAATTGATTTATGGTGTATTGGTGTAGTCTGATTAAATCAGTTTTTAATAAATGTTGACTCAAATGAAACATATAGCTCACCCCGGAAGCTCAGGCTCAAGTTAAAGGAGAAATGATCGCCCTAATTAGTCGTGATAGTGAAAATTTATCAATGAGAAAAAAATTGGCCGAAGTAACTGCTGAATTAGTACGGAACTTGATTGATGACAGTGGAAATAATACCTGGCCAGAATTCCTCAATTTCTTGTTTCAAATCGCTAATAATCCTAACATCGTCTTGAAAGAAAATGCTTTGATCATATTTTCTCTTGTTCCTGGAATATTTGGAAATCAGCAAGCAAACTACTTGGATGTTATCAAACAAATGCTTGCGCAATCATTTCAAAACGAACATTATTCTGTCAGATTTAATGCGGGGAAAGCATTAGCCAGTTTTGTCACAGACCACGAAAAGGAAGAAAATGTTTTGAAACACTTTTCTGATTTGGTACCTCACTATTTAAAAGCAATGGAAGAATCTGTACGATTGCAAGATGATGACGCATTGATGAAAATGGCCATTGAAATTGTTGGCTTGAATCCCAAGTTCATGAGACCCAGTTTAGGAGCCTTTCTCCAGTTGTGTCTTGGAGTTGCAAGCGCTACGGAAGTAGCAGATGATTGGAGACATTTAGGTTTGGAATGCGCTATTACTGCTGCTGAAAGCATTCCGGGCGCTTTTAAGAAAGTTGGAGCACAATTGATTCCTAATTTTGTCCAATTGGTAAGTTAATATCGTATTGGCCATTTTTCGAGTATGCATTATGAAGTGCAATTAGATTTTCAAAACTTCATTTCCGTCCTAATTAAGCAATTTAATTTCTATACACTATAAAAATTACAAAATTGTAACATTAATATGGTCAAAATAGTGAAGCAAATAGTTTTTCCGACTTTTGTTAATTGAAACTTTCAATTGTATGTTTAGATGTTGACAATGATGACTGAATTAGACGAGGAGGATGACTGGTTAGAATCTGATGAGGCGGTCGAGGAGGACTCTGACAGCAATCCGGCAATGGCAGAGTCTAGTTTAGACCGCTTAGCTTGTGCTTTAGGGGGGAAAACCATCTTGCCAATTGTGATGAGTCAAGTCCAGTTGATGTTGGAGGCTGCCAATTGGGAGAAGAGATACGCTGGTTTGATGGCAGTTTCTGCTGTTGGCGAGGGATGTTCTAAACAAATGGAACCGATGTTGACTCAAATTGTTGACCCTATTCTAAATTTCCTTAAAGATCCGGTATGACTTTTATATTGATCAGTTAAAAAATATTATAGGTTTCACGGTTTCAGTATCACAGTTTCTTATTGCAATTTTTTTTAATGCAGCATCCTCGTGTCCGATATGCAGCTTGCAATGCGATTGGTCAAATGGCCACCGATTTTGCTCCTAATTATGAGAAAAAGTTTCATTCTAAAATTTTGCCTGGCTTGATTTACCTTCTTGATGATCATTCTTGCCCTCGAGTTCAAGCTCATGCTGGTAATTTTTGCAATTTTGTATCATTTTTGTAGGTTTTCTTTTGAATTTGAATATGTAATTACTACAACGTGAATTCTCAATGTCTCAATATTATTTCAGGCGCTGCGTTGGTCAATTTCTGTGAAGATTGTCCGAAGGACATCCTTAAAAATTATGCAGATCCACTTCTTTCCAAACTCGAGGAGTGTTTCAACGTGAAATTGAAAGAACTAGCTGAGTCTAACAGAAAACTCGTATTGGAACAACTTGTCACCACTGTTGCTTCAATTGCAAACACTTTAGAAGAAGATTTTGCAAAATATTACGAAAGATTTCTTCCTTGCATGAAGTACATTATGCAAAATGCAAATTCTGTTGAATTGCGATTGCTGCGAGGAAAAACTATTGAGTGTGCATCCCTAATTGGATTGGCTGTCGGTCCCGACAAGTTCACTCAAGACGCCGCAGACATCATGGACCTGCTATTAAGAACTCAAGTGGAGCATGGAGGTGTTCAACTGGCTGAGGATGATCCACAATTATCCTACATGATAACAGCTTGGGCTCGTATTTGTCAAATTTTGGGAGAAAGATTCGCACCTTATTTACCAATGGTCATGGCACCGGTATTGCAAACTGCTGCTATAAAGCCGGAATTGGCGATGTTAGAGCCCGATGACATTAAGGTGTGCATTTATGCTTATAAATCCTTTACTTTTCCGGACAGACAGATCTCTGTTATACTCTTTTGAGGGTTGAGCCTTGAGCGTGTTCTACGTTGCGTGCATGTAAGCATGTAACTTCGACTGTTCAAACTGCTTGTGTTTTAGTTGACAAAGATGTTACAATACTAGAGCAGAGTATTATATTATGTCTATGCCATGCATGTAGTAACTGCTTCTATAAAAACGAAAGCAATTAGGTACCTAGTTTAGATTTTAGATGTTAGCCACAATTTTAGTCTAGTTTAGTAACACTGCGTTGCCTTTATACGCTCCGATTTGATAATTAATTATAATTAGCTGTTATTCTTTCATTTGAATATTGATTTTCAGTATTTTCAGTTAGTTTTAACATTTTTATATTTGTGGTTACAGAATGTAGAAGGAGCAGATGATTGGGAGTTGATCTCTTTGGGCGATTCGCAAAGTGTTGGTTTGCATACAGCCCGTCTGGAAGATAAAGCAATGGCTTGTCAAATGTTGGTGTGCTATGCTCGAGTCATGAAAACACATTTTCGTGCGTATGTTGACGAAGTGGTGAGACTGATAATTCCATTACTGAAATTTTATTTCCATGATGGTGTTCGTTCCTCAGCTGCTGAAATAATTCCCCATCTTCTTCGCTGTCTGGGAGACAATACGCAAGACCAAATCGCGTTGTGGAATCTTATCAAAACAGATCTGCTGATTGCCACCGAAGCTGAGCCAGAAACAGACGTTAAATGTGACCAATTGTTTGCCGTTGCAGCTTCTATTGAAATTCTACCAAAAGAAGCTTTGGACCAAGAAACCATAGAAAAAATTACCTGTGTCGTTGAAAAAGTATTTAATGATCATTTTAAACGGTCGATTGAACGGGCAGAACAATCTAAGGACGAGGATTTCGATGAAGTTATTGAACAACAGCTTTGGGATGAGATGGAAGAAGACAATTATGTTTTAACTAAAGCTGCTGATGTGATACATTCTTTGCTGAAAGTTCAGGGAGCCAACTACCTCCCATTTATGGAACCCAATGTGATGCCATTGGTGACGAAATTAATTGCTCCTGACAGATATTGGCAGGAGAGACAGTGGGGTATTTGTATATGGGACGACATCATGGAGTACACTGGACCTGCCGCGATCAAGTACCAAAGTACTTTTATTCCGTCGCTTTTGAATTATCTTGGAGACTCAAGTCCTGAAGTTCGACAAGCTGCGAGTTATGGATGTGGCGTTATGGCTCAGTATGGAAACGAAGCTTTCGCTCGTAAGTTTAAAGCATTCATAATCAATGTATTTTATAATGTGACAAAACCGATGCAAATTAATTAATAATAATATGAATCATATGTTACCAGATGCTTGTAAAGAAGCTCTACCCCTATTGGTACGAATAGTATCTGACCCAGAAGCCCGAACAGAAAATAATATAACTGCAACCGAAAATGCTATATCTGCTGTCGCAAAAATTATAAAATTTTGTCCATCATGCGTTAATTTAGATGAAGTTATTCCTCTTTGGTACGTAGTACTTAAAAACAGAAACAAATTGTACAGTGTGTTGTTCAATGATAGTGGCCTACATAACGAAAAACGTGTAAAATTTTGTGTTTGCTGTTTCAGGTTATCGTGGTTGCCCATATGGGAAGATAAAGATGAAATGGATACTGTCTATGGACTTCTGTGTGACCTTTTAGAAGCCAACTCTCCTTACGTGCTTGGCCCGAATGGTGGAAATTTGACTAGAATCGTTCAAATCGTTGCTGAATGTTTTGCTAGAAAAGCTTTAGCGGATGATTCAACGGCAAAACCTCGACTTGTTAATCTGTTGCGAATGATTCAAAACGATGGACAATTGTTCCAAGCCATTTTCATGCAGCTAACGCCGGAACTTCAACAATGTCTGCAATTAACTCTTCAAGCGCCTGCTTAGTACTCTGTTCCTGTCTCTAATAATAAATCGGTTGTCACTGACTTACAGGATGCAATTTAATTTAGTTGTCAAAGCGTAATAATGAAAACGAGTTAAGTTTGAGCCGGAAGTTAGTCTGTGACTTTAAGAAAGGTATACTTAATTTTACGAACTGTAGCTCATATACAATTACAATATAACTTTAAAACTTTATAGTGATATTGTATCTTATATGATGTGCGTATTTGTTTGCATTTGTAATTTGTAAGGAAAGGATAGCCAATGACGGACATCTGCTTTGCTTCGCTAAACGTAATATTAAGAATTTGTACTATTAACAAAATTAATGCCTCAGTAATAGGTGTAATTTATTCGTTATGCTCTTTACTTGAGTTTTGTGGTTAATTTTTATCTAAATTTTTCTAATTTATATATCATTTTGATTAAAAGATGCGTAAAAATACATGTTTTAAAAAAATGATCTACTGCTTATTCTGCCGTATCTTGTTAGATAGATGTACGCAATTAGTTACTTGGTGTACCCCACATATTATTATTATTCAAATAGTATATCTGAAATGGTCTTATTGTTGTAGTTTGTTTAAATTCAATGTGCTCCTATACTGAACCCTTTATTGTAACATAATTGTTAACATAGCATTTACATTTTATTAGCATAATATATTATTACTTACCAATACATATCTGCGCAAAGGTTGAATTTTACTTTGTAATTATAGCTTTAGTACACAACCACCGCGGCTGTAATGTGGCTACGATCCTGACGAAGACTTTGCATAATATTGTAATAATTATTATTAGAAATTAGAACTCAAATAGTGTTTTACTATCAGGTTATTATGTTTAGTGTTTATTGATGTTATATAAAAAGGTGTAAAGGGGGAGTTAAAGAAAGAAATATGTACGTTCGGCAGAGTCTGGTTTTAGAATTGAATAAAATAAAGTATACTCTTTGAATAGTTTCAAGTAGGTGAGTCTTGTTGTGACATAACTTATAGCAATGACTAGAGTACTTTACGATACATATGAACTACAGCTTTTATTAATAAAAAAGCCGACACTATCAATAATAAGAAACTAGTCTGGAATAAGTGCTCTCCTTTAACAAAAACCAAATATCG
>JAQFYB010000609.1:0-48364 GCA_034694085.1 Pogonognathellus longicornis
AATTCTTACATGCATCTACATATGATAGTAATATGTAATTTAATGTAGGTGTACAATATCAGAAGAATAAAACATTATGTACCTATAGCTAACATTTCAAAGCATTAACAATAACCGATCTATCGTAATTAGATGGATGTTTAAATCTTTAGTTCTAATTTCATTATTATTGACGTTTTAATTTTCAAATTCAATAAAAAATGTTTTTATTTTCACGTAGGTCTTTACATATAGATAGGCATGTAAATTTAAGAACTACTTCGTACCTAACCTATAAAGTATAGTTTTAGATAATAACCAAACAATGAGACAATGTAATAGAACAGTAGATAAAACAATGTAAATGAAAACATCTTGAAAGTGTATGGTAATATGAAAAATTAATCTTTGGATGATCGAATGAAATTGTATCTGTAGGTACTACAGATAATAATGAAAATAATGATTCATTAAACGAATTACACATGTCTATGTCGTATGAATGCTTTTATTTAATGAAATCTGGTGTATAGTATGTATAACTATAATAATATTATAGCATTTACTCCAGTTGTGGTAATAAATCCTAAATGGTAAAGGTCAGGTAAAGGTTATAAAGATACTGAGCTATAGAAATATTTAAGTAAAACTAGAATTGTGCAAGCCAATGTTTTCATTATCACATCGTTGTGTGTAAGTAGTTAGGTACATATACCCGAGGCTAATATTAAGCTAAACCTTTGGATCTGGGCTGACTGAATCTCTTTATTAAATACTATTGTTCATGTATATAGGGGGTGGATTTAGTATCGCAGTATAGAGTTGTGCATCTCTCCATGTTTCAGTCCTACATTAATTAAGGGAGCGACCGACGAGACTAATATAATTTTCGTCTATTTGTGTTGGCAGGTTTTCTTCAAACGAGCAGTCAGCAGGGGAATTTCGCTATAATGGATGTAGTAGCAGCCTTGAATTGGATACGGGAAAATGCTGGAGCTTTTGGTGCCGATGTGAACCGTGTCACTCTCCTGGGGCATCGTACGGGAGCAGTTCTAGTAAATTTTCTAATGCTCGCACCTGTAGCTACAGGCAAGTTTCTCAGTAGATCCAAAATTACATTATCTTTCTTTCTGATGATAATGCCTGCAAGATGATACATGTATTATATCAGTACAAAATATATTTTAGTACATGTGAGTGTGGTCACCAGGTCACTACCGTACATATAATACAAAGTAATATTATTTCGTGCAATTTTGTAGATACGGAGTTATGTAACAAATTATTGTAAGAGATTGCTTCATATAATCTGTATGTAGGTACTATGTAATTTAAGATTAAGCCATCGCATCGATTTCCATTAAACACAAAAGAACGTTGACTCATAAATGAGTGACAAATATTTATGGAATAAAAGTCTGTAGTGTAGCTATAATGTGTGGATATTTGATGGGGAATTGATGACGACAATTTATTTTTGGATTGAGCAGAGCTATTTCAACGTGTGATCCTGTTGAGTGGTTCGTCATTGAGTCCCTGGTCATTTCAGCGTCATTCGAAGAACAATGTACGAAAACTCGCTCAATACCTAGGGTGCCTAAAAGAAAAAGGCTCTGGAGGTTCATTTCCCACATCTGTTTACAGTGCACATCAACAAGCAGGATCCGGAGGAAAGCCTGGAGGAGGTTCTGCATCTGCACCAGTGACCGATGCGTCGGCTGATATGGGTCCTTGTTTAAGACAAGTCCCACTAGACCAATTTCTGTCAGCCGTCACTTCTCAGTTACTGCAGCCGAGATTCCTCGCCCGCTTCGGTCCTCTTATAGACACAACTGTGGTAAAGTCTGATTTTATAGCGGAGATGAAAATCGACAAAGACGGCTATTTCTCCAGTATTCCTATCCTAATTGGAACTGCATCAGTGGAGTCCTTCGGGGAACTCAACACTGAAGATATTGAAGACGGCATTTCAGAACTTAAGAGAGATAGGATTTTAAGAACCTTTGTTCGCAATGTTTTCGTGTTCCATTTAAATGAAATTTATTCCACGATTAAAAACGAGTACACTGACTGGGAGAAGCCTCGTAAAGATTTCGTGGATGTGCGAGACTCAATTTTAAATATTTTGAGTGATGGCCTTACAGTAGCTCCTTTGGTGCAAGTAGCCAACATGCATGCGAAGAAAGACGCTAAAGCTAAAGCTTTCTTGTTTCATTTCATGTATGAAGCGGATCACTCGGTTTATCCCCAAGTAAGCCTAAAAATTAAAGCACTACATCTCTTTTCAACCATTAATCATCTCAAGTACCTACTAATGACACAAATGAAAAGCTTTTTATTTCTTTTCTGCTTTTCAGCGCATCGGCAGCATAAGTGAAGATCTTCTTGAGTTTTCCGTGGGCCATGCTCTTCTTAATAATTTCCACAATGAAAGAAACCTTCCAACCTACTCAACAAATGATGCCAAAGTATCCAAATCATTGGTTCAGTATATAACAAATTTTATAATTTCAGGGTTAGTTAAATTTCTTTGTATGTATATTTTAGCATTATTATTTACCATAATTTATTGCAGTTAAAATTTTAAAACAAATATTGCAAACTTACTTAGTATTTACTAAGTAGTAGTTAGTACAATATTTCAATGTTATCAACGTAACCACAGCAGAGTCTGCGAGGGTTTATGGTCCAAGTACACATAAATCTCTTTGTGACTGTTGTTAGTTTAGTACTGCTACTTAACTTGTGTGTTCACATTTGTTATAGCGCGATCAAAGTGGTCTACACGCTGTATAAACACTCACACACTACGAAATCCTCTTGCAGCAGCAAGCAGCAGAAAGTAAATGCACAGAACTATGAGCAAAGTTATCTGTGTGACTTTATATTAATGCTAATACTGCTTACTACAACACAAACAAAGACTACTTGCAAACAGCTCTTGGGAATGTCCATATGAATTTGGGACGCAATTGAACTTGTCACAATGGAGTTAACTTTAGTCTGTAGTGTTTTTGTCTGTTCTGTATAGGGATCCTAACAGTGGCTATGATGGATCGTCTGTTGAAGATGCTCAACTCCCATACTGGGACTCCTACGACCCCATTAATCAATTTTATTTGGAAATCGGTGAGTTCTGTCTTCTGTGTATACTCCACTTCGCCTCTTCTCCCTTAGTCTTACTGTTTATTAGTTTCTCTTACAATCCATGCATTCACTTCTATTGTACTCCACTACTTTTCGCTTTTCAATGTATACTACTACTGCTATGTACATACAACTAAGTATACAGTCTATAAACTCAAGCTATGTAAGTATTGACAAGATAAATTGTCGCCACTGAAATACGAGTACGTGTAGTCAAAAGGTTGTCTAGTGCTATAATTACAGGTAGACATGCACTGTGTAAAGCACAGAAGTTGCTGTACTGTAAAATAAATCTTAGTTGAAATGTATTTCGGATAGTCTACGTAGAAACAACTAAAAAATGTAGTCGAATGTATACAGCACGTCTGTGTATTATATTTTATGTTAAGTATGCCTTGGGGTTACTGGAAAAAGGAATATTATTAGTGCTGATTTTTATGGTTAGATGAAATTAGAAAGCAAAGAGTAAAAAGTAATCTGGGTTTAAATGTATAAATTGAGAGAGAGAGAAAGCTGGGGATAATTGGAATGGATAAGGTGGAATCGAAGAGAAATGTTCAATGTTGTATCCATCAAAGCTCATTGGATAATAGACAGTAATGAGAAATAATAATGGTGGTGCTGGAAAGCAATGGAAATTCGTTAAAGCGAAAGTAAATGTACGGAGAGGCATGTAAAGCGAGAGCTAAATTATTATTCCTACGAGTCAAATTTGAGAGAATGACTTGAGAGGCTTGTGCCCCCGCCCGTCTCTTGTTGTACGTAATGGGAAAAACTCCTTCCCCAAGCCGACACAAGACTATCTTCTACGCTAATGTGATGTGGGAAATGTTGAAAAATGTAATGAAGATTTGAGTCGTTTTTTGTGTCTTTTGGTTCGTCTCGTGTTTCTTTGTGGACTTTGGTTGCCGATGATGCTGTTACCGTTACGATGCTCCGCTGCTCTAATATAATGGTTGGATTCGTAAGGTGGTGAAGAGCCGAGGATGAGAAGCCATTACAGAGGTCATAAGATGGCTTTGTGGCTCAATCTGATCCCTCAATTACACCAGTCGGGCGGCTCCGATGTCGCCATGCTTCATCACAATTTCCGAGAAGAGAAACCTGAGTTCTATGAAGGTAAGCTTTCATCTATCCCTCCACGTATTATTAGTCTCACTCACTCACAGAACATTCTCATCCAACAATTACACTTTTTTCAACTTTCATTTCTATAACAAATTTTCTTACAATTGCAAATGATAATGGAACTCTGTCTACTACGTCAACCACCTCCGCTCCGTCTCCGTTCAACTAAAACATATGGTGTTTTTCTAGTACCTATATACTGTATATACATCTCTCCCTACACAAATAACACCGTGTACTTTGTATGTATTACAGAATGAACATTATACAGAATATTACAGAGTTAAAATACTTGTCTAGAGATTTTTTGTCACTGCTGCAAGCTCCCGATTAATATGCTGCCTCCTTATATCTACAAATGTTATGTGAATACATGCGACTAGTTGTGCTACCCGTATTTTGTAGAATCGCATTATTATAAACCTAGGAAAGTGGTAAATTGCTGACAAAGCTATTTCTCTATGAAGTTAAGATAAGGTGTGTGTTTACCTAGATCTATCTACTATAATCCTCAGTTGTCCCGTTTTCTATGACCATACCAACATAGTTTTCCTTTAGAATGCAGTGTAATTTTACCACAGAATGTCTCATACATCGTATCACATAAGACATAAGGTTCTTCCGCAAAGACATTTTCGCTAATAAAATATCTACATTTAGTACTCACTACGAGCAGTACCTAAGTAATTCTCCAGCCTCATATTCTTTTTGGCTATCTCGATGTATGTACACCATTCACCATAATCACCCAACACAACCTGTAGTCCCTTATATTAAGTTGGCATTTTTACTAAACCTCTTAGAAGATAAAGACGTCCCAGACGCCCGTGCTGCGAGTTGTGCACTACCCGGCCACAAGTAAATAGGTAAATATAATAATCATAAGTGTGTTAGCTAGCAGCTTAAAACTAATTTCAAAAAGCACATGCCTGCTTTTTGTTTTTTAACTGTATAGCATACACTACATATTATAGGCAGGATCCTACCATCCTGACATTTAGGTATATTTTCACGGGAATCTTTTCTTTTTAATGCCTGGAGATGGTCCAATATGTGTTTTATACTTGTTTCTGAATTAAAACTTTCTAGCTTTCCGTGAAATCATTCACGGGTATGTTACTAGTAATAAATAGCAATAAAATTAAATTGAAACTCTATTTGAATGCATACAACTTTTGGAATGATATGAGCCTTATGAGCGTGACAACGCAACGCCAGAATAAATAAAAATCGCTGCCAGTTTTGGCCAACTTTCTCAAAGGAGCAATTTGTAATACATTAGCACTAATGAACCAATGAATTGGTGAAAGTTAAAGCTGCTATATATTGCCAAATTGCTATGCATTAATTCAAAGCAGCCCTATAAGAGTTTGCACTAATGTATTAATGAACGTTGAGTACAAAGATCAAAGATGTTTATAAATAATGAATGAATAAGGCTGGAAAAATTAATACAGTGAAGTTGTAAAATTTACATATTTGCATATTTTATTGCCATGCTATTAGCTAAATTAGCCTTTTAAAGAAACCGACAAGATGCAGAATATTTTATAGTGAATGCCAGTGTCAACCCTTGGTACTTAAGTAGGTACATTATATGGTAGCCCATAGTGTAGCTTTCACTGTTGAATCTATTAACTTATGTTCACTTTCACCGTAATTTCGCATTCCTTTCCCGGGTTAATTAATGCACATTCAACTACTTGCCAAACTCAGTTTTCTGACTTGGCCATTTGCTGCGCGCAAATATCTAGTAGCACTATGTATATAGGTGGGTCCTACTTTCTTTACAAAGTAAATAGTGTCAGCAATTCAAATAATGTATTTGTTATAAAAGTGGTCTATAGAGAGAAAAAGCTGTTTTGTAAGTACTAAAGTAGAGTTAAGAGACGCAGAGTGTGGACCGTGGACCTAATTCTGTCAGCGTATCTGTTTTTACTACAGATTTATAGAGACTAATTAAGACGAGATCAAGAGAAAGTAAATTCCCCTCTGATTTGAAGTTTAAATCTGGATAAAGTAGAAGAGAAAAGCTGTGCTGTTGTCGTGATTTGCAGACTGATTTGATTTGACTTGGCTAATTTGATTTCCCACGAGAGATATATATGTTTATCTACAACGAATACCCCTAATGTAAAATACAAAGAAATAACTGATTGTGTTAACCAGAAGCTATTGATGCTATGCTCTACTTTGCTTGGATACTACTACAAGATCTACTAGTTAGATTGTTAGTAGTAGCCCAAATACTAACAGATAAGTGTCTGTAGTGTATTGTAGTGTACATAGAGTATATCTATACAATGTATAATATCTGTGGTACTTTGCTCTTTCTTATATTATATGTGATTGGTGATCATGGATTGATTTTGCTGTTTGGTTGGTCTACTATGTTGCTTATATATAACTGATAAAATGTATAAGCAATGTTTGTATCTGGTTTATATTTGTGTGTGTGTTGGTATATTCTAGTATCTAGGTAGCTTAGTTGATGGGTTATAGTGTAAGGTTCTATCTAAAGACAACAACGAACCGAAACAAAGTCAATAAAGCCAAACCACCCACACTGATTTCGTTTCCTAGTTTTTCTCAGGATTATTTTCCTACTGCCAAAGAGATCTTTCATGGAATGAAATTACTTTAGGTACTGTGCACATACAGATACAACAAAAAACCGAGGCTGTGAAGCCTCGGGCAAAAAATGTGTCTGGCCATTTAATTGTCTGGTAATGCGGAGAAGGTCACAGTGTGTCTAGTGATTTAATCGTCCGGTAATACTTTAGAAGGTCACAGTCTCACAGTGAATGATCAATAAAGTGAAAAGGGTAGAAATGTTCATTCTCCTGTTGTTAAAAACTAACTTAAACAAACAAAAGTTACGTAGCACCTTTAACTGAACACAAGACGTCTTTTCTCTCACACCCTTTTCTCCCTCAGCCAATGATAAAGGAAACTTCTCGGACTCCTTCGATCAATAGTTCTTTTCTTGAGTGACTACTAGAGTGACTCAATGCTTATGTACATAGGAGACCTTCTGTACTTTAACTTCACATGTATTATATACATGTGCTGTAGTTTCTGAGTAAGTAGCTAGCTTTACATGTATATATCTGTTTGTAACTCGAGGCTCCACACAGTCCTCCATTTATACTAGGCAGGTAGTTAGAGACATGTGTGCAAAAAATGTATGTATCTTATAACAATACTACAATATATATTTATTTCGGAATTTGCCAATAGAATCTACTTACGTGTGTAATGTGTATAATTTTATATACCAGGTATCTTATATAATATACCCGCCCCAAAATAATCAAAGTATTTTGTCTGCTAAACTTTGAGAAAAAACAAAGTGATTCGATCATTTTGGGACACAAAACTAGATATCCTATACAGTAGAACAGTAGAAGGTATTATGTATTTCCGTTAGACGAGTCTTTTTTCTGATCAAATCCCAGCCAACAAATTCCATGTCTTGTTTTATCTTTCAAGAATTTCAGACTACAATTTAACAAGCAGTTTGTTTTGTAGTGTATAGCTGTTTATAGTTGTAAGTCCAAACAACGCGAATGTTAACTTAGACAGGAGCAGTCTCATAAGGTTTGCTTAAAAGTCAGCTCACATGTAGGCATTGGCATTGCGCTCTTGGCTCTAGTGAATGGGACTGTGCTCAACATTTATGAATTCAATTGAAAGCTGTCAATTTGAAAATCGCAAAAACGATTTACGTTGCTTCATGTTTGCAAAATTCTGGTGAAAGCGCAAAAAATAATTGCAAACAAACTGACTGTACCCCACACATGTCACTTTGGTTTAAATTTTAGAGATGAGCTTCCGTTACCCAAGGAATATCAGCAACCGAAACAATCGGTTCGGTTTTAGCTTTTGTAATTTTTCGGTTCGGTTTCTGAAATTTTCACCCGTGCTCGCCTCTAATGATTACTAAAGATTACCTACTTTCCTTGTACATTTCTTTGTTGATATGCTGTTCGTTTTTTATACTTTATTTATGTTGATACACAAAGTGTAAAATACTGTAGGTACTATTGTAGCTGGTTAACAAACATTGTCGGTTAAAAAGGATAGATACTTTTACAATCCTCGTATTTCCATTCCCACAACTAAGAAATCCTTATGAAAATACTCGGGACTTTCGGAAATTAATCCGGGAAAAAATTAGAATGCGGACTCAATGCTGAATGCTGAGACTTGAGATTTTGATTGCATCGCGATCTGAATGCTCGTACTAAGATGTGAAAAATGAATGTGTTAAACGTGACCAAATTAACTCGAACGATAAAAATTAAGCTCTGTGAAGTGCTTGGCTGAATGCTAATAATGATGTCTTTATATTAAATGGATACATTATTTTTGTACGTAGGCCCTGTGCGGGAACAACAGAAATTTGCCGTAACTGAGGACCCCACTGTGTTTCAGCCTGGGGGAGGAAATTCAGGAGGAAACAAAGAGAAACCAAAAGTTGTAATCCCTGTAGAAACAGAAGAAGATTCGGATGGATCTTTCGACTACGATAATGAGGGTCTAAGACTTCGCACTAAAGACAAGTCAGCTGGAGGAGGAGTGCAACCAACTTTGGCACCAGCAGTGATGAGCACATCGGAATGTCCTCCGAATGCCACCAACTCAACAACGATAATGGGTGGCGGTGGTTCTGGAAGTGGAAAAGAACTCGGGGTCGAGGCAGTCGGTACGGGAGGATCTGGGTCAATGGATCGAGACTTGGTTCGACAATTGGCAGCTGCTCATTATCATTCCTATGGCACTGCGTTGGGTGTGACAATCGGCGTCGGCTGTTGCCTCCTCTTGCTCAATTTGCTCATTTTCCTCGCCATTTATCATCAGAAAACGCACAAGTGAGCCATTACTTTTGACGGAATCGCTCCTGCTTCTTTTCACGCTGTTCCACTCCTCTCATTTATTTTTGTCTTTTATTCTTTCCCAATGAGTCCTTAGCTCATAAGACACAGCGATGACAATGAACGGGATTATCCACTCGCCATAACGTACCACATTTATCTATCACTTTATTACCCGCAAAAAACTTTCGCCCCACACAATAGAACGAAAATAATCTGTCACGAGAGACGGCACAGTCCACAGCGAACTAAATATCCTCAATCACATCAATGGGCTAACCCTTGGCATCAAAATGACGTAAAATTAGTATTGGTGCTACGTGATCATCTTGAATGACACCAATATTCTTGTCGTGACAGTGTCAAGTAGCGAGCATTATGAGGCCAACGACACGACACGACAAGAAAACCCAATCGCCATCAACCGCAAACTTATCTTCTCCAGTCCTTTTCCAGACCGCATTTATTATTAGGATGTTGAGTATCTATTTTATACTTTACCCCTCAGCCCGTGTATATGTATCTACCTTCATATCTTATCCATACATACATACAAATACATACATACCATTTAAGAGAAGAACTTCTGGAAACACTGTATATTGGAACTATGTAGAACATGGTTAACATTTCAAGAACCTGATACAAATATCCGAATTAGTCATATTCGGTTTGCAAATTTAATTGTTGTTTTTGAGAAAGAAGAAGAGGGAAAGTGTACGGGAGGGAAGAAGGTCTTGTGTGAAGTGAGTGGGATACTAATATTACACACATTCTATTCAGAAATATCAATTCCCTGCAGTATTAATTCTGATTGTGACAAGTATGCCTAATGCCAAAGAACAGTAGATGCCTGCCAACTGACAAGCTGCTCTGTCACTTGGAATTTATGGTGAAAGTTGTGGCCCAGCATACAGAGTAGTAGGACACATAAAAGTAAAAGCACACATCCACAAAAGTCAGGCGTATCCTTCCCCCTTGTAATGGCTATGCTATTAGCACTAGATCAGACTAGGAGGAACATGTTTTAGTTGTAATGAGGGGAAAACACAAGACAGTCCCATTTCTAACTTGACAAAGTAACATTAATTTTGATTTGGGCAGCATATGAGTAGACTACAGGCTAATGTGAAGTCTAGACTCAGTCAGGGTTCTTGTGGATGCATTAGTACTTATACTGATATACTACACACTGCAAATAGAACATCCTTTCTGCCCACTGTCACATTCACAAGTTTCTCGAGTTTTGTTTAAGCCACTTTGTCTCTAGCGAATACAAAATAGCAATAGCAAGTGATAGCATAAATCTGGCAGAATACTGTCCTTAATAAACCATAATACACGTAACAACCTAACAACCTATATCTAACTCACTTAGGTGTATTTAGTGAATCTCTGTGCACCCACAGTTAGTTTTAGTCGCATACTCCCTAACTATTACTCTATACACTTACAACCCAATCCCACTAAACTATTTATATAACTCTCTCTTTCTCTCCACTACTTGGGAAATTGCAGACTAAAAATGTGATTTGGCATCCAGCAGGACAACTTTTACTGGAGAAAGTTTGAAAACTTCTCAAGGTTGTTTGGGGTGGTTTGTTGAGTGTTTTTGTACTGTCACCAAAACGAAATGTATATATGAAGTTGCAACCATTTAATTAAGTCAAGTCAGTCGTATGAAATTAAACTAAAAGCTTTACAACCAGATTGTATTTAGATTTATATCGTGAGTAAATTATAATGTGGAATTTTCTTGCACCCATTCAGTGCACCGACCACGACGTATCAAGTGAAAGAGCCATCCCCGGAGGATGAAGAAAATCCTTTACCATTACCAACGTCATTAACACGGCCTAGAAGTCATCCTGATGTACGGCAGTCTTCAAGTGTTGGTGGAAGTGTCAGTTTCCCAGCCCTCTATAGCGACGACGGCACGGACGACGACGACATTGTACAAGAGCTCAGAGAATGTAGCACTAGATCCTCCTCTTTTAGGATGAAGAATCAAGAATGCTCATCATCCAGTGGGTTTTGCAGTCCTTCTATTCCAGAACCTCCACCTCCCCCGAGAAGTATGTACTAAGATCACTTATTAGCACGCAATTTATATACTACATATACATTTTTAGTACATTTATATTTGTGTAGTGTACCTAATACTATTATTATGTGTCCAATTCTGAAATGTCGTGTGTTTTCTTTGACTGTTTCAGTGCGTAATCCTAGTCCATGAAAGAAAAATATTATTTCTTCTGGAGAAAGCATCTTGTACAAACATATTATTAGAGCTAACACTAAGGATACTCCTATATGGCTGAAAGTGATGTGCTGCTGCTGAGATTTAGGAAACAGTTCAGTTTTAGAAGAGACTAAAGAAGGTGGACATTGCTGACAGTGCTTACAGCTACTTTATTATTAATACTAATAATACAATGTTACGTGTACGACTATACATGTTAAAAATATTCAAAATTATCTTCAAATACAATGACTAAACTGATCTTAGTATTTCTTACAGTATAGTTAGTTAAGTATTTCACTGTGATAAGTGTTACAAAAATGTGATGTAATTCGTACCAGTAGTAGCTCATGATTATTATGACTTGGTGGATGAACCGATGCAAATTCAAGAAATATTTGACAGCTTATATTTTTCTACTATGACACAAAATAAAGCTACAAGCCAAAACTACTACTGTATACATACAAGTCATACGTACTACTATTAATAGACACAAAGAAAAGCGAATTAGACAAAATCAATAATGAAACATACTCCTTAAACTACTAACTACTTAAGTATGAATTCAGAGCAGTTACTAACTACATACAAATAGTTAGTAGCAGAAACTACATACTCAGATTGTTTAATGTACTAA
This sequence comes from Pogonognathellus longicornis, assembly GCA_034694085.1. Classification (NCBI taxonomy): domain Eukaryota; kingdom Metazoa; phylum Arthropoda; class Collembola; order Entomobryomorpha; family Tomoceridae; genus Pogonognathellus; species Pogonognathellus longicornis. Next base: position 12,014 of record JAQFYB010000609.1, read on the forward strand.
TTACTAATGAATGTAACTAACCTACTCAATTATCAGTAAAAATAACAATTTCCTTCAGCAATACCAACTGGAGGTTCATTAATATTTAATTGCTTCTATGTAAACAGTGGGGAAGTATAGGGAGAACATTTTGTCCCGACTTCCTTGTTATTACTCATGCAAATGCAATAATAAATATTTCCATTGGTGCATCCAAAAGTCAGTTTTACACATACATGTCTATATACTACCTATGTAAATACTATTAAAAATAATACATGATACTTGATACTTAATAACTAGGTGTGTTATTGTTATTACCTTAAATATAAATGTTATTTGTATAACCACAAACAACTACTACTTGATTTCACTTAAGAAACAATTAAGAATTAATGTATGTACGTAGCGTTTAAGAAGCAGCTCGAGAGATTGATGATCTTGTCTGTCAAAACCTTTAGTGTTGGTAAATGGATGTTTCTAAGTTACAAACCCTAGTCACTTAGCGTCTACATATTTATAGAGACATTTTTATGTGCATTGCTGTGCAGTGCAGTACAGTAAGTAAAGGATGTGACAATGTGTTATATTGTTCACAAATGGGTATCAATGTTTTTCCGTACATTACATACCTGAAACTATTTCATTCTGTACTTGGATGGGTTTAGTATAGCATACCTATAAGAAATAAACAGAATGTTATACGTACTACTAGTGTAATACTTAACCTGTATGTATTAGTTATTGGATAGTTTAAAGATGCTGAATGTGTACGTGAATAAGTATAGCGATATTATACCGTATAGGATTACGATAGTGATACAAATATACTACTTAATGTAACAATAAAATTGAGATATGTGAGACAAGATTTTATATACGTTCCACAAAGTGTACTAATGCATAAATACTTATAAATATGAATGAGCTTGTCTGTTCGCACGAGAATGTAGTGGTTGTATTGTCATTTATACAACATGATGACTTGGGTCGGAGGAGACGAAGGTTGGAGCATTAGCATAAAAAATGACACGTCTACAATAAAGAGCGAGAAGAAATGAAAGTCAAAACAGGACAACTGTTAGGAATAACAAGGATGTTGTTTGGTGTAGTGTATAGAATGACTATGTGTGTATTTACTATCCATTTTGTGTATGTATTTCTAGAACAGCTCTACTATATGCGAGGAAGCTTTTACTTTTAGCCTGTATTCTAGATAAGTAAAAGATGTAATGTATACAATAGCGAATAAATGACTGTTTGACTTTGCCAACAGAACCCAAGTTGGTAACAAACAAAAAATGACACCTGAAAAGTAAGCAGTTCACGTTTCCTCCAGTCAACTGTGTCTGAAGGTTATTCAGTAGTGCTCCAGAAAGAGAAAGAGAGTCTACTCACTCAGTCTTCTATGTACTACTCGAATCGTGCAAAGAAGTGAAAAATGTTGAGGGCATCAGCTTAAAGCTTCTGTGCGTGAGAAGCTTCTGAAACATTATATATACCTAGTAGATATATCTCGGCTCATTTCTACAGGGAAATGAAAGCCCTTGTTTTAACTTAGAGATACTACTTATATAAGAAGTGTAATACTTAGGAGGAGGCTGAGTAACTATGAAACATTCTTGGAATGACAAAACCGGAAGCCAGAAGAGAGAAAGAGAGAGTTGAGCCGATCCTGAGCTCTAGTTGACATGATTAATTTGTTGGTAGGATGGTGCCGTGTGTCTTTCAGCCTCAGCCGTAAATAATTTCCTTACACTTGACATTTCATATACAATTTTGTTTGATAGAAGTCCCCAATGACTTAGTTTCTAAGTCGAGTCTTCCCAATGACAATCACAAGGTAGAATGACTGGATAGTGAAAATGTGAGACTGATAAAAACAAAGTCAACATTCTCCAGTCAACATACATCTGTTTACCGTTTCTCTTCATTTCAAATTCATTAGCTCTTATATCACCCGACCATAAGATATCTTTATATCCCACTGTTTTTGAGAAAATGTGAATTCTTCAAAGACTAAACAGAAGCCTCTTGAATTCTCTTTTAAATAACATTGACTTGAGAGACAAAAAGAATCAAGACAATGGAGAAATGGAGAAATAAATAGCTGGTGCCTTTATAAAATTGAAAATGATACTGAGAGTGGAGGAGAAAAGAGTTTTTATTGTGTCATGTCATATAATATTAGTAGAAAACACACGCACTTATTGTTATTGTGTTCTCTGTTTCGGGAATTAAAGTACTAAATATAGATGCTAGTGCTAGAGCTTCATTGATGATGATACACTTTGAGATGCAGACTCCAAAGTGTTTACTTTACCCTTTAGCTCAGATCCATTTCTCGTACATCATAATATGCCATTTGAGATGAGCCATCTTGTCTTGTTTGCCCTCATCTTAGTCACTACTTACATTTACATTGCCCCTCAACTTGCGATGAGCTTACTTAATTATCAATCTGCTTCGTGCTGTGTGAACTGTAATTAAAAGTTGTTCTACTGTGTACTGTACAAACAGTAATAGATACCTACTACCTTCAAAACAGACATGCCAAAGGCCCAGCCGAAGACTGATGAACATTATTATAATGTTTAGGCTGTTTAATACATTATAAGCTGTAATACTCCCAAGTATTAATTTAGTGCTATAAAAGGTGTATCTGTGTACTTACTAGTAAATGCATAAGGTGACTATCACAAAGTACATATAAAATATAGCTTTGGTTTGGAAAGAGAATACATGCAAACCTGGGCTCGGCAAAGGAGGAAGTCTTTTACAACACAGTAGGTAGATACATGAGAAATAATTGCATAAATAATAGAAACCCATACGTTTTAATATTGTACTGTACTCAACCACATTCTTGTTCTTTAGGCTAATGCTGGTTCACATGATACAGCATACATACCTACAGCGTTACGCTTATGCATAATATTTTGCAAAACAATTCATGGGGTTTCTTTAGGTATAATAACTTACATTTTCATTTATTAAGAATCTTATTGTTTATGAATGATATTTCGTTCATGACAAACGTCATTCATTTGGAGTCTACAAATAGGTATTTCTAGCAATAATAGGATCACAGATTGTTTATCATTATGTAACGCCCTACCTAGGTGTGAAAAAATCAAAGTTCTACCATAGATGTGCAATTCGTTGGTAAAATGTAATTTTTATTTTCCTTAGTGAAAGTAGGGTTGTGGAAGTACCTACTTTTGAAAAACATCAAGTTATAATTGTACTTAACGGAAATTTGTGAAAAATCATATAGGAAAATTGACTCCTGCCTAAACTAGTTGAAAGTTGCATGTATCCACTAATCTCGTGACTTTGACTGACATTACAAGTTTATTCTAATTGTATTATCAATTTTTTGACATTTCCTCTGTCGGTTGAATTCTCGAATTCAGTTGATATATATATCTCCACTCCAACTTTTAGGATTAAATGAATTAGCAATTATCATTGATATAATTAAAAAGCTCTCTAGGTATCTGCCAAACAACGATGAATTTCCATTCCGCCAAAACTTCACTACCAAGCAAAAATGAAATCTTACTGTATTCTTTGTAGGTTGATGCTCTTTCAATTCATATTACAAATTCAACTTCAAAATTAATTTAATTAAAGCATCAGTCAGGATGCTATATACTACATACTTTTATAACACACCCAAGTTGACCCAAGTCATTGTATTTTTTTTCTTTTCCAATATAGAAAATGACAATCATTGAAACATAATTGTATACTTTCACTATAGGAAGCACAACGTTGCGTACACGGCATTGGATTCTTTGTTGTTATAATTATTCTCATTCATAAATAATTGCAATTTTATTAGTCATAGTCATAATGTGTCTGTGATGAATGACAACTCTTTCTAGTTTGCATGTAGTACACAAATTAAACTTGAGCTATGATGCATATCAAATGGGGAAAAACTAGGATCATTTATGCATAATACAATAGGTACTTAATACTGTAGTAGCAATAGCACTTATGATTATAGAGATATGTTTCTAAGGTGCATTTTCTAGGACGAAGATGCCACGATAGTTATTTCATTCGCCTGGTCTCCCGTGTCGACTTTTTCTACGGCATCTTGTCGTTGTTTGTACAATAAAAACGCTCCTCCTAAGATGCAAACCAATGCTAAAACTATAACAAAGAACTTTATGCTATGAAATCCCCTTCTAGCTGTAGATACCGCACGTAGCATTGTAAGAGTATGGTTATCCAACACTACATGCTTTAAAGAGCAGAATGAAAAAGATAATGGGTTAATTATAATCCCTATTTCTTATCAATAATAAAGGTTATTTTACTGATAAAACTCACCTCTTCGATCCAAGCCAATGGGAAAATGCAATGATGAGTGTCTGCAAACGATGCCATAGCTGGCCAAGGTGTAAGCTCCATGCTAAACTGAATTCTTATTAATGCCTCGATTGGTGAGCCAGAAAGCTACATTACGAAATAACAACTATTAAATGCAATTATTCTTGTTTCGTTTTGACAAAATTATCAACACGGTGCATATTTTGAGTTAATTGAGTTACATATACCTCCCAGAACGAGTTTGAAACAATAATTGAAATATGACAGTACTAAAGTGCTAACAGCATGCAAATTATATGTATGTATACTTCTTACAGCATGGAAGTAAATTGCAGATTCATGTTCTTCATGCTTAGGGTGTAGCCCAGTGACACCGTTTTGAATCCAATCTTCAGCTCCAAGAAAATGTGGTGACGATAAATATAGTGGGGCTCCTAAATAGTTTTCATTGATTATAAATTCAAAACAAAGTATATATGAATATATCTATTATGCTTAGATTTAAAAAATAGTACAAAGTAGGTACCGAGACAAGGTTGTAAGCTAAAGATTCCATCGTAAATCCACGTATTATCATCAGATATATTTTTTGGTACAGGAGCAAAACACCAGTTGTCTGGATTCGTTTTAGGAGATTGAAAACTTTTAGCATCCTCTACATATTTTAAGGTTGGAATGCCTTTTGTTTCCGAATGATGCTCGTAATTGAAATTCAATGAACGGCAAATTGTGGGACTATAGACTTGAACGATAGTCTCCTCGGTCATAAAAGGACTAAAAACTGTTCCGTCCGTCCCATTTATATCATTGCAGTGACCTCCTTCTCTCCAATTTTTCAACTTTGGTTCATCTTTGTATGTCACAATGCGACCAATGTCCTTTACATTTGTTACACCATCGTAAACTTCGAACCAACCACCGTCAGAACCATTTTTCTAAGAATTATGAACAAAAAAATACATTGTACATCTTGAATTGAGCAATAGATTTTCTTTTATTTGACAAAGTTTTTTGCATACTCCTTTAAGTAGTCCAAACTTTCCATCTGCCATCTCATTTGGCAGATGCAAATCGGAACCTTCGGCTGCAGCCTGAACCACGGGGTTATTCAATAAGTCGACATATGTTTGTATATTGATACCATTAAATAAAACATCGCCAACACTTTCCGTTCTTGTCAAATTTTCACCTTTCCTCCTTAAAATTTCATCTAATTGACCCAGCAGAAAATCGTTGTCTGTAAAATCATGAGCCATCTTTGCAACTGCCTTTAAAAAATTGAGCTCAATAAATATGTTTTCATGTAAACTTGTAATGATTCAAATGTTCTGTTTGATTTGGTATAAAAATTATTTTCTGTATTACCAAAAATAATACATTGATGAAGGTTACTTGGTCCGTCTCAGGTCCAGAAGACATATCACGTCTGAAGAAATAAGTTTTAGTTTGTCTGAAACGAACTGTATCGTTTGAGGGGCTCGTTAGATCAACTTTTTGGAATTGCTCTCTAAGGGGAAAAATATATAATACCTCCATGCCATTTTGGATACAAATCATTAATTTAGTATTAAAAGTTCAATTTTTGAGATTTCTTAATTTCATGAATTGTCAATTCTTACTGGTAAACGTACGGACCGATTTCTTGTAATACAGCCTTAGCTCCAGATTCTATGCTTTCAGGATTGGTTATGTTGAACAAACGAAAACTTAGAAATATTGGAATGGGTACATCTCTCCATAGAATATAAACATCCGTCCCTTCGACAAGTCTTAGCATCTAAATTCAATTTCGAAACAAAAATTCAATTTCGTAAACGCTTAATTTGCACTTATATAGATTTACGAGTTTTTTCTACTCTGTAAGTAAGTTTACTTTGCTAAGCACTGTTTTTAGTAACAGCTCGAATCCTCCAGCGGTAAGAATTACGAAAATAAGCAAGATGACACCCCCAGCCCCAAGAAAAATCTTCGGATCTTTAGGAAGTGGTGGTAATTTCATTATTAATTATAATTTAATTTCTGAATATTTTTTTAAATCCTTAACTACTATCTGTAAACTGAGCACTTCCTTTAGCGGATGAAAATAAAAGCATACACGATAAAAACTTATGATGTGTGTGTTTCCATCAGTGTGCAAAGAGTGGGTTAGACTCTACCTATCTAGGCAAATGGGATCATACTGATGAGACGAAGGAAGGTCAAGAAAGTTTCCCAGTATCATATCACCTTTAACTTATAATTACTATGTAGATGCACATGTTTTCTACATATACACCATACATACTCTGGACTCTGGATTAACACAAACTCCATGTATTCTCCATGTTACTCTTTGAAAATTATTTTTACACCAGTCTATCTTATTCCTGACACAGTTCTACATTTGCAGTCTTGCTGTATAATTACCTTAACTGTGCTTTCATTTCCCAATTGGGCATTTATCAAAAAGGAAAGCAATGTTTTAGTTATAAGTATTAAGGTTCGGGTAAAATTGTCACACAGGACAAGATGTACTTGATTGATACATTTAACATTTATTATGCATTTTACCACAGGCAACCCGGCAACCGCAACAGCTCCCGGTTGGGGAGTTCTCTGGTCTTCTATTCTGAATAAACTTAATTGGACAAACTCATAAATTTTGCATACAAAGAACCACAACATAGTTTAGAAGTAGCTGGAGAGAACTTCAATATTTTGAGTTGGCTATTGTATTGAAACTATTATGAGGAATATTTTAATCGAAATGCAGGAATCGTTGTATTGCCCATTAAATCATATTGGTATATAGTATCTGTGTATCATAGGTCCGAGGTCCTATCTTCCGTGCAGTATTTGAGTCCTTTATTTGCGCTCTGACACAGATTGCAATCGTATTAATATTGTATATCTTACATTTAGTCGGAATGTGGAAATTCTTTAAATCTGTTAAACGTACTTATATTCATAGTAGGTAGGTATTGTAGTTGTTTTCAGTGGATCATTAACAACTATATGTTTCAAGTCACGACTCTTTCGTAAGTCACTTGTGATGTATCACGATAACCAGTGGCGAAATTCTCATCTAGTCGACATAGATTTATTATTTAACTCAACTTACAGTGAGTTGTATGTTATGTGCACCGTTAATACTCCTGACGCGTCACTTTCAGGCTTTAGCTCGTATCGTACACTCCCAATGTTGTCTTTATTGTTTCCCGATTACGCAGCGGAAAGATTACAGTAACGATGATGTACATTAATATACTTTAACCTGTGCTTGTTAAACTGTTTTGATATAATTGTATAACTGTTTGTCATGTTTACTCCAGCGAAGGAATTTCATGAACAATTATAATTGGATTATCACAAAAACAATGACTACAGCTACGGCTTTTCTGTTTTATCTCAAACTTTACATCATAACCACATTTCATGTTGGTGCGGAAACTTTTACGATAGCTTATAAACTATGAAGCATTGTATACGATATGATGCAAGCAATGTATAATGTGTATTGACGAAAACTTGATTTGTCATTTTGATTGTGTAGTTAACTTGAATAGGACACATGTGCATGTGGTAGTACATATTGTATATTGTTATTTCTTTCAAGAGTGTTTATAATTTTACCACTATATAAATCAACAATAATTAATAGCACATTCAGATTACACTGTGCTTATAGTAGGTACATAACATGCCACGTTTTTCTATGAACGCAGTCATAAAAGAATTTCGTTGTGATTACAAGATCATAAAATTCCATATACTTTTACAATTGCATTGTCCCATACAATATAATTTTATGGCTATATAAAATGCTGATTACAAATAGCTTTCAAAATTGTCATTCGTGTACCGTTACTGAATCAAGTATTCGCTCAGCTTTTCTAGTCCCTTATCCGAACTGCGTCATTTTCATCATCAGAGCGTAATCAAAGTAATAGCCTAATACTAATAACGGAGCAATAATGCTAACCCAAACAATTTCATGAATAACAAACAAATTCCATGAAAAGTTTTGCTAGTTATGAACCTGACATTATTGCTGCATGCGTGCTCATGCAACACTCATCATGACATGCTGATAATAATATTATATTATGCTGGTAATGTGACTCACTACTGGTGTAGACATGTGGTATCAAGTGGGAAATTCCTCCTCTCCCCGAAATCCCAAAAAATAGGATTTTTTACCGTATAAGCATGGATGAAGGCCTAACGGTAAGGCCTTGATCGATGCCGTATAAGTAGACAAAATCGCTAAATTTTAAACATTTTAGTTTGATTTTGGCCCAAAAAGCTCGATCACATTTCTGCCTCGTATTGGGAGACCTGAGAAACCAAATCCTGTCTACACCTATGATACTCAATATATTGACAGTTATTAGTAGGTGACGCTTCATGAATCGGTATACGCATAAAAACTAACACTATCTACCTATAGATATCAGATATATAAATGTTTTACTCAAAATTGGAGTTTATCCCAGTTGAATTTGTATCATGAATTGAGAAGAATCAGAGAAAAACTCAGTTCAATTTTCATATCATCAATCTCAATATAAAAACGCTCAAATTCCGAGGAAATCATTCAACACTACACCTATACTTCCTGAGTAGTATAACATCAAATACTAAAACTTGATTTATTGTTATATCGTAATACAAGACGCTTCAATTTTAGTACTTCCATTACAATCAAAAATGTTGGAAAAGCTTATCAAAATCCCTTAGATAAAGTTTGGGGATTTCAATGCTTATAAAATATACTTTGTTCACACATTCTGTATTGTATAGCTAGGTATGTTATTTTCAAAAATCTACCACAACGATTAGGGCATATTATAATAATATTATACGAATTAATGTTTTTTCAGATATAGGAGTCAGATACAAATTGCGTGAACATGGATGTATAGGTAAAGGCATCTTGCCATTTGAATTTAGGCATATAGACAAAATCAATGTTATGTATCAAATACATGAATTGAATGCTAACAATAAGATGTATGTATACAATAACAATTGCTTGCATTAAATTACAGATAGTGTGCTGATAAAAGTAAGTCTCCTGAGCTGCCACAATAAAATATAGTTAATTGATATTTTCTGTAAAATCAGATCACGCTCATTGTTTTAGGTAATGCAAACTAGTCTGCAACAAAAAGTAACGAATCATAACGAAAGTGCAAAACCTAATTAAAATGTTTGCGACATTTCATTTGCCATTTCTTGTAGTTTTTACATTTATTACGGCAGCATATTGTGAGTTAATAATATTTTTAACAATGCCATGATACGAAAAGCTTAATAATTTCAATGTATTAAGATCTCTTTATGTAAACATTAATCTCAAATCACTTTTTAATAACTCGGATTTCATGTGTTTAGGTGAATCGGGCGAAACAGTAATAACTCCATTTCATTTCGAATTCGACCATGTTCCTGAAGAGAGAATAGTTGGAGGATCAGAAACTGCTCCGAATGAATTTCCATGGTATGCATTACTGACGACGAGAACCAGGCAACAATTTTGTGGTGCAAGTATTCTCAGCGAAGAGTTCGTTTTAACTGCAACTCATTGCATGGTTCTAAACAAAGAAGACTTTTTTGTGGCAGCCGGTGTACACAGAAGGCTTCTTACGATTGACGGAACTGAGCAATACGCTAAAGTTGAGGAAATCTTTAATAATCCCGATTATATACCGTGAGTAATTTTGTCTCATATTATACCGAACATAAATTAAGTTTCAGTGTAGAACATTATAAATGTATAGAAACATTAATGAGATTCATTAACTTGTTTATAGTTTGCCTATGGAAAATGATGTGACTATTTTGCGAGTGAATCCCCCATTCAAGTTCAATCAATATGTGGGAGCCATCAGATTGCCCGAATTTGATTTCGAACCGGAAGGTGATTTCTCCAGTGCTATTACTATTTATATTTTCTTAGTCCTAAGGACCAAGCTATACAATTTTCACAAAACCCTTTACTTACAGCTTTCCAACTTTATTGTAATAGAAATCGTTACTGCGATTGGATGGGGCAATACAAACTATACCAACGCTGATGGAAGTTTTTCTCCTCCCGGATTTTTGAAAAAAATAAACCTGAATTTGATTCCAACGGTGAATTGTTCAAAAATGTATGAACCTGTTACCTGGCCTGGCGGAATTCCAAGCAAGATCACAGACCAACATGTATGTGCAGGTTCTGAACGTGACAGGGAAAGTGTCTGCCAGGGTGACAGTGGTGGAGGTTTACTTTGCAAAGACAAGTTAGGTCGTCATTATGTCTGCGGTATTGCTTCTTTTTTGGCTGGGTGTGGATTCAAAGAATATCCTTCAGTATTTACAAAGGTATCTTACTACCTAGATTTTATTAAGAGTAAAGCTATAATAAAACCGGAAATAGTCGAACCCACGACCCCTCCAAACTCCGGTTTCACTGTGAGTCCTTCTTCAGTTTTATACTTACTATCAATGAGCTTACTGTCGATGATTCCCCTATACAAATAAATGATAAATGAAATTTCATGTACGCACATTTTTTAAATCACTTTTACACATATAGAAACCTAACACAAATCGGTTTCAGGATTTCAGGTCGAATTTGGGAGTTGAAATCATCAAATGCATCAAATGCACGTGAAGCGTGAAGATCTTCCAGATTTTTTACACTTTTATATTTTTCTGGATTTCGTTGTCCCCCGTATTCATCTTGCCACAAATAAATGCATATACCTAACCTAACCGTCATGATGCGTGATCGTCATTATCTTGGTCATTATCTGTATCATATCACCACAATATTTAGGTCATATAAAGCAAAGCTCATATTGTATCGGCATCCCGGATACTTATCAATAAGCCCAGAGGAATTACAGTACTGGAGAATATTGGTTTACATTTGAATTTTATCTTAAATTGAAGAAGGCCTTATAAAATCATCAAAATCAGTCAGAATCATAATCATAAATCACTCTCAAACACAAAATTCCATCAAAATGTCTCATGTCTCAACTGGTACGTGTGACGGCATGCTATACAATTCAGTACGACTTGACTCCAGTCCACCGCCCGCGCCGCCCTACAAATGCAAATACAAATAGAAAATCGAATCCTAGTGTTCCCACTTCCCAGTTTTGTAAGAAGATGTAAATAATAACATTTACATTTAATTACATTCAGGTGACAATTTAAGTACGATACATATTATTTTAATAAGTCTTGTAAGAGTAACGATCTTGGAGGAGGAGGAATCGGAAGTCTGACCACCAAAAAGGTGATGCAAAGCATATTTATGAATTTTGATTATGACAATCATTCGCACAAGTATGGAAGCAAAGTTGAAAGTCAAAATCGTACCGTAGGTGTATATTTTTATTGCTGATTTTTAAATAATGTTAGTGTTGTTTTTTGTTTGTAGTGTCAACGAACTGTAGGAAGGCTGATGGAGGTCCATCAGAGTCCGGAGTGTAATTCTCAGACATGGCCATGGTCTTCAGATGAAGATGATGCCTTATGTGTAGAAGCTCTAATGAATTATGAGGCTGCTGCAGCTGCAGCTAAACACCCAACAAATAATAACCTCGATTTAAATGAAAATTTAAAATGTAAACACTTTATTATGCATTCATCATTGTATTCTGTGCTATTTACAACAACATGTAATGTTTGTTTTGTATTGAATGTGGGTCATTATTTAGCCAATGGACTCTCTACAGCTCATAGTCAGTCTGAAGAAGAAGTGGAAATAAAACTGCATACAATAAAAGTCGAACAATCAGAAGTGAGAGTCGAAAGATCGATTCAATCTCTTGAAGGAAACATTCAAGACCAAGATCTGCCTCAAAAAAGTGATCCGTTTCGAACACCAGAGCAATCATCCGAAGATATTAAATTGGAAAAATCAGATATATTTGGACAAACTACACAAGACGAGTGTTGCAACAACAATTTGATTCCCAAGACTCCTTGCAAACCAAATGTGAAATCGTTCTTCAGAACAAGACGTAGTAACGATCGCTGGAAAAACCATGCGATTTACCATCTCAACTCAACTTCCTTAAGTGACGAAAAAACTACCGACATGGAGAAGTCAACAAAATACTGTTTGTTGAATGATTCGGATTCAAGTGAAGAATCAGAAACAGATTCTGAAATCGTGATGGGTTACAATATGCGGGATTACGTATTAATGACTTCAGATTCATCGCTAGAACCCTTTCCCGAGTCACCTTCTGACCACAAAGCAAAACCTGATGAATCGATAAATGACGGGGAGCAGTTTAGTTCCAGTTCTGACACGTGTAAAGTTAAAAAGAAAGAAAAAGTGGTTTACGATCCGCCAATTATGGCTGAAAAAAAAGTAGCATCAGGAATCTCCAGAACTCGAAATAGCTTGAGGGATTCGGAATCAGAATTCATAAAAGATAATTTTGAGCCTGACAGTACATCTTGTTCAAGTAACGATCGAGAAGTTATTTCCGAGAAATCAAAATCTGACAAAAGGAAAAACCTTAAGCCTAATCAGAGAAATGGCAATATGTCATCATCAGAATCATTGGATGGTCAGAGTTCCAAACAAGAGTCCCGTCGATCTCCACTTAAAAGAAAACCTTTGAAAGTGACACGCAAAAATTCAAAATTAACTGTTGAAGATAGTGATGGTAGTCCGAAGCCAAAGAGAAATAAAAACCCAAGATACATGACTCGTTCAAAGGTGTCTAAATATAAAAAGAATGAATCTGACTGCTCTGGTAAATCAAAGAGCGGTACAGAAACTTCCGCTGATTCTGACAGTGCCGATAATAGGAGTTGTGATGACAAAAAACGATACACAAGGTCACGTGCGAATAAGCCAGGTCGAAAGTTTAGGTATCGAAATATTCACACTGGCTTAACAGACCAGGAAAGTGAAGCTGTCAAAGAAAGTGAAAGTGAAGCAGATAGCAGCGGTGAGGCTTCATCGGAAATATCAGACCCAGAAGTCGAAGAGGAAGAAGAGGAGAAGGCATGCATTGTTTGCAAAACACTTGGGGACATAAACGTGGATGATAGATACAAACATGATCAAGCCTATTGGTAAAATAAAAATAACTCCATCTATTTAATAGTAATGAATTGTAGTGATCAACAATTAATTAATTGTGTTTAAAATGTATAGGTGTAAATGTGGTCATTGCGAAATCGTTTCTCCAGTAATGCGAAACTATGACCGAATATGCTGCCGTGAAATGATAAATGTTGTGGAGTTCATGGAGGAAGAGGTTGAAGGTGCCTCACAAGAAGAAATGTGCGTTACATCTCACCCACGCTTCTTCAGAGATGTTTTAAATTTTGGAGCATTTTTGAGAACTCAGAAAAACACATTTTTTCACCCTGAAACAGCCACTGAAAATGCAAAAGTGTACCACTCATTGAGGTCGTACCTTCGTTGGATTTATGATCGATTGGGGGAAAGGAACCGAATTATGCTTCCTGCCTGTGTTCATCACATAATTCGGGAAAATCATTTAGAAGATCCTGATGATCCATATTTCAAACCCTTTAAACCTGTCAAAATATGTGTTAAAGGTCTTCATTGTCGTGGTGCTATGTGACGGTAAACTTTAAATCTGCTTCAAAAAAAGGCTTCAAAAGTTGGTCCATTGCATGGTATTGAAGAAATTCTCACTCTTGTATGATCATTTAAAACTGAATTGTACAATATTCACTATTATGTAGATCATTATTACATTTTTAAGTCCTATGTAAAGTTGTGCTATACTATGCAGTATACAGTATTTTAATTATTAGCAATTCTGTGTTTAGTTTAGAGTTTGTTTATGTGTGATAGTGATAATGGCCTAAATATATAGGCACCCACGTTATGCTACCCTTGATTTCTTTCGCTTTAGTACATTTAGCCCACTAGTTGTTATAATAGATTAGGTTTAGAATTAATGTTACTATTTTTAGCTGTCATTCTTCGAAAAACCTTTTACACATCCCATGTAATTAAGCCTAATCACTATTACACTAGCCGCAGGTATTTTGAAATTAAAATGAATATCGTGATAGTAATTAGTTGTAGTTACGTGTTTTTATTTTACCGTAGACTATTTCAATGGGACATTTTAAAAACTTGAAATCTTATGAGCATTGTCTGTATTGTTCTACAATTTTGTTTTTATGTAATGTTGTATCTTGTGCTGTATACAATGAAAGTAGTAGATCTTTTAATGTGCTAAGTTTGTGAAACAAGATGTTTTGGAAATCTTCTATGTTGTGTGTTTATTTCTGTTATATATTATTATAGTTTATTCAGATTATATTATTAGATATTATGTTAAAATTTGATCCTATATATTTGATACCAAAAGGAAATTCACGTTGGTATTTTGATCTATACTAAAGTAATGTTTAGATTATTATGGATACATAGTAATGTAATAAAGTAAAAGTGCAATAAAGAATAATTTCGTATTTAATAAATTAATCGTTAGTTTGATTTCAGGTCTCTTCCTCTTCATCATCGCTTTCTTCTTCGTAAGGAAACAATGTGATTATTACGTTGTCGTCTCTTCTCTGAAAAAGCATTTCACCCTCAAAGTGCAGTAGCCCATGCTTTCTAGCACGAAGCAAAATCCCCACAACTTTGTTTGATATGGCTGTATATATTTTAAATAGCTCTCCAAATGTAATCTCGACTGATTCGTCGGCTTGAGGTTCTCCATACATTTTCATGATACTACAAAGTTCAACTATTTCTTTACTTATATGAGAGTGAGCCTTTTTCCCACGCATTTCAGTTTTGCTTCCTTCGGGAGGTCTTCCATATCTGCACACAATTCACACAAATCATTATCATATAATAAATTTAAAAAAAATCCCCTTTCATTTATTTATTGGGAATATTCATTATGAGTAAATCTAGAGGCATAAACATTTAAGAGTTTACAGATTGTGATGGTCATGATTAAGTTTTTAAGACAGCAAGTGCATAGAATTGTTTTTCATCAATTTGTTTGATAAAGGAATTACCGGGGATCATCTTTGCTAAGGCCCATACTATTTTTTGCTGCATCCTTATCGTACTGTCCTGAAAAAGGATTCGATTTCTGTTTCTCGTGATGTTTTTGAGCCTGCTGCTGGAATGCACTGACTCGATCTGATAACTTATCGTTTCCGTATATTTTAATTTCCTCTTTCTGAAATGACTCGGCCATTTGTATTTTGTATCTTGTATGTTATATCTACTAATACCTCCGTGGCTCCGTGATTCTTTCAGATTTAACTTTACCGAATAATGTCACTGCTTTTTAAACTTCAGAATCTTGGCACCTCGAAATGGAGACTAGAGAATTCCTGTTTAGATTGTTTTTATCAATATGCGACTGCAAAAGTTATGTAATTGTTTCTTTGCTGCTGTATATATAATGTCAACAACACACACACACTATTCAAAACCAGTGAATCATGAACACCTTCATTTGTACTTAACGCAATCTGCTACACGAGCATAAAAATAGATTTCATTAAACACTTTTACCCACGTAGAAAGCCAAACGGAGTAAAATGCAAAGGAGAAATCCTACGCAGCAAGAAACTACCCTGACTCCGATTGTAAACTGGGATTCTAAATATAAATTGGCAATATAAAGATTCGGCGAAGGATAGTAAGTAAATGGCAAGTTGAGTTCAGCGATATAAGAGCTGCAACAAGTGCAAACTAAATATACTTATATTATAAAACTGTTTTCGCTGAGATATGTTTATTAGATGTCTCAGATACAGCCTTGCGCATTATGCATTAAAGATAAGTTAGTGTTAGAGAACTGAACCAATCCTTTGCTGTATCATTGTAAACTGTTTACTATCTAAATTCTCGTCAGTTTACAAAATTCCAAAATATTTCATTTTGAAGATCACTTTGACCCTACAAAAGAAGTCAAATGGGAATAAACCACTCGAATGTTGAAGCCTAAAGATCAGTTTATGCTTTGTGTGTACTCGTGTAGTCCACGTCTTATGTTGTGTTGTGTGTTTTGAGCAACGAGCTAATCTTACCACGATATCTGAATGGTATTATTGCAAAGGAAGTAGTTATACAGATATGCTTAACAGACCGAAGCTTTCAAACAAAGCAGAAACATACTACACACACACAGTTCTGCTTGCATTCCTCAGTTGGCACCAGATAGGTATTACATCATCATTACATAAATGCACATTCCAGTTATGTACCTACCAATATAATATGATATACATAAGGTGTAATGTTGTATATTATGCATATCTGTATATTGGAGTACCGAGTACCTATAGTATCATATCTAAGTGATAAATGCTTGGTGCATGTAGCAGCAAGCAAATCCCGAAGCCTTTAAACTGCTGTTATTATAGTAGCAGTAAAACCAAATTGAAGCCTAAAACAGTGGGCTGTATATCATAATTCTGTTTACCTGTGTGTAACTATCTGTAGCATGCACCTTTTGTTCCGAAAATTCTACAGTTCATAACCACGTATATAGGTATACATACCTACTGAATGCACCTATGTGTTTGATGCACTTTATATATATCAAAACAAAGTAGACAAAACTACAAACGAAAAGTTTATAAAGGCAATCATACATAGATATACAGTAAAAATAAATTCAATAAAATAGTATATCTACTTTTACTGTCTTATCCGGTAAGATGCCACGATATTCCTGAGAAATTGAAGTTACATACCTAATCAAAATACTAGGTAGACAATGTTTAGTGATTCATGACTTTCATGATTTCGCAGAAGTAAATTGGTCATAAAAATAAGCTAATTTCAGTTTTATTGCATTGTGTAGGCAATTCTGATCAATTAGTTCTTGCGGTACGTAGAATGTAGTGGAGTACTTACCTACTAGTGGCTACTAGTAACTATGTGTGTATTGTACGCACTCATAACAGTATTTGAATGCAATTAATATACTCATTCTATCTAATCTACATAAGTTTGTCATTGACAAAGACATTGCTCCTACTGATAAAATCTATGTATCATATTTTATGCTCCACATATTATAAAATATCATGCTCATGGCGTATTATGCACAACAATATTGTGTGATGCCTACGTGTAAACACTAAAGACGTATTTATACCTCTTAGAAATGGGAGATTTTAAGAATTCCAGGAACCTAGTGGATAACATAAAACAGTTGGATAGATTGAATACACTTGTATTTCTACCATTTATCTAAAGATTATATACTGTAAAAATATAATATTATGTTTGAAATAAACGGTATTTTAGATTATAATTTCGATTTATTTCTTGAATCAATTGTTCTACAAAAACTAATAATACATATTATACAATAATATCAGTAAAATATGTAGTCTTATGGACACAAGGAAACTAACAGGGGACATTCTAACTTTTGACCAGCACTTGTTGTAGCTTTAGCATGTATGGGTTTACATAGGTAGGTTTAACTCATCATTCCTTTGTTTTGCTTCATTATCCTCCGTGACATCGTATTGAGGAAGCCAAATCAAATTTGCATACTTTTCAGTTATGAAGCTTTTCATAATCCTTTTCTACTTTACTCTTGTTGTTCACACTCCGTAGGATTCAATCCAATTCATAAGTCTTTAGAAATGGCGAGTTTTTTGTGCAAAAGAGCTTTCATACTATGCACAGCCAGCTTTCTTGCTTCCGTCCTTATATACTGTGCCATTTTCTCTACAGATTCCATATGGTCTTTATATAATATACTTTTCCTACTTCAAATTATTGTAAACTACTGCCTTTCATTTATATCCGAATGTCTCGACAACTAAAAGGATTACCCTGGTTCGTCCTTCGCTGGTGTGACTGTCCAAATGTACAGAGCCAATAGCATGAATGGAAATTGCGAAAATTAAAACAACATTCATGAGTATTATTTGCCAATCTTTAGATTTCATAGCACTGCCATTTTTGCTAACCTGTGTACATATAAATAATAATGGAATAGCGTGTTACAGAATCGTCTGCCAAGTCAGTCTGTCTATAAAGAAGTCTCGACAAGAAAGATATACATAATATAACTATACTGAATCAATACTGAGCCATACTGGTTAAAAGTGGTTACAAAGGAATTTGCGTTGTTCTTTTCCACGATAGGTAGGTATATACATTTGACTTTACTGCTTCTTTGTTTTAGCAATAAAGATAGGTACATTAACCTGGACAAAAGATAGTGGCCTGTTTTATATTATGCCCCTGATACATGAATGAGGATTATAGGAACGATTTCTTATAAACTATGCATACGATTTGTCAATGGATGTAAGTTTATAAATAGATGAATGTGACAACAATACAAATCTGCAATGAGATTAATGGATAAAGATAAAAATTAATAAGACTGCCCTACACTGAAGATTGTGTGCTTAATGCTTATGTTTGATGACAATAAAAATTACATTCCACGTAGAAGTTCTGTAATTTTCCATATGCAATTGTTAAAGTTTTATAGCTTCTGTCTACTTATGAGTATCCGTGTCTTATTTCCTTTATGCCCAAGCTAGGACTCTGAAGCGTTCCTCTGCGTCAGCAGAAATAGGACATTTGCGAATGTATGTATGCCAAATCAATGTAAGCACTTCTATATTTGTAACACGTGAATATATGACAGGACGCACACACATACACACACAGAGACATAGACACAGGGCAAAGAGTCAAGAAGCAACTCGTGTATATTCGCATAGACAACTAGATTTCTGCAACAGTCGGTGTCGGGAAGTCAACCAAACTGGAGTGAACTGCTTTGGAAAATAAATGCAACCAATTACATACTTATAGCCTTTATTATAAACATAATACCTACATACAGCGTTTTTAACAATTGCTGTCTGCAATACAATAATTGAAGTTTCACAACAATAATATTATTGTTTACAACCATCATCACCTTCACATATATCTACACAAACCTTCACAAACACCTCCCTTAAACACAAATACAGCATACAGTCCTACACTTAAATAGTTGAAGCGACAATCATGAAAATATTCACTAGATTAGCCACTCTTTTGGGGCGATTGAGGGAACGTGAGGCTGATACCAACCCGGAAGCTACCAAACCCAAGAAGAAAAATAAAGTATGAGCCAATATATATTGTAGTTTCACTTACAAACAAATTTTGTGATACAATTTCAATAAAACTTTGAATATTTGTAATCCTCAAACAAAGCAGCAAAGAATATTTTGCTATAATAAAATGTTGCGTAATCCTCCAATGTATGAATGTTGATTCATGGAGTATTAATAGAAAGAAAATTCCAATCTTTTATTGCAGGCAGGCAGTAGTGGCGGCAGCAGTGGAAACAAGAAAAAGAGAAGACTGACTCAAACTGTTTTAAAGCCATGTCTTAAGCATCCAGACCCAAACGCTAAGCCAAAGAAGAGAAAGTGGTCCATTAAATTTTCGGAAAGAGTAACAGGTACAGATTTTAACTCATTCTTCTTCCCACAACCTTTACAATACATTTATACTGCTAACAACACGATTGTGTGTATATCACAACTAAATTGTGTAAGATTTATATTTTCATCTTGTAATTTTGTAGTGTATGAAATCCAAGAGATCGTGGATAACACGAAGAAGAAAGCTACGATAACTTCGGCGACTCCAGACGACGCCAGCAAAGGTCTCAACGTCCAGAACTCTGACAGAGTCAGCAAAACTGGAAATATGACACCCCCTACGACTGAATACAAAACAAGACTTCGTATCTATTACGACCAACTCGCAAAACCATCGAAGAAAAATAAAAAACTTCTGAGTGAGAATGATTTACATAAGTAGGTGCACTGTGTTTGCAAATTGTAATATTCAGTACCTTTCTACCTTTAGGTGTGATCTGACTCGTATACGAACTAACTTTTCTATACTCTTTCAGAATAATCGTATTATTATTATGTATTGTATCCTAACCTAACGTTATTGTCATAGATTATATTTACATTGCACATGTATCAAGTACACAAGCACGTGTAGTATGGTATGTAAGTATTTATTTTACTATATATTATTATGCAATAGTGTTTTGTACTTATGACGCAATGCGTTTTACTGGATAACTGTTTAAGATAGCGAATACAGTAGTGATGCCATTTATAAATGTAGAAATTCAAAATTGATCACACTCACTCACCTAAACACACATCTCTAACTCCATACCTAATTACATGAATGTTCTACACATCTTACATACAGACACGTTGATTTGCAATCTGATTTGCTGTTTCATTATAATTTTTCCCATGATATATTAAAACTTCATTTTTCTTTAAATAAATAGCTTAATATCTTTTTATTAATATTCTACATACAGATTTATATATTTTAAGCTGAAAATATCATTTCTTTATAGAATTTTCATTCGTGTGTTTTTCTAATGTCGCACATTGTACCAAACACCGTTGTATCTGTATTGCATTTGTTAGGAATAGGAAAGATACTTTTTCTAAGTTGAGTCACCGAAAAACCGATTCAGAAGCACTCTATGAGAACATTTCCGCACCGTAACTCCGAAGCGGAGATCTTATCCCGGTTTTTCAGTGCTGGATGGTGTCATGTTATCATACCGAAAAGCAAAGGTTTCTAAAGAGCTCACACACAAGACTTGCAATTTGTTAAGCGCTACATAGAATTCACGCTTACAAACAGCTGGATAATCATTTATTTCTCAGCTATCAACATATCAGTAATAAGGAATTCGCATTTACACCATCAGCATTGCATATATGACACAAAACCTTTATTTGTTATCTGGAAAAATGTGTAGCTATGTGATGAAGTGCTTTACATACAAAATACTGAGAAGCAATCATGAAAAAGCCTACGGCCATAATTAATAACCCTGTAAAAATACGTGTTGTCAGCACATTCAAATTACATTAAGTTCAAGAAACCCGAATAGTATTGTTATAGTCCTAGTAAGTACTACAGTTAGTAACACGAGCGTCTTTACTTTCTTGTTCTTAATATAAGAGTCCGCGAAGAGTAAAAGCAGTTTGGTTAAATGACCCGTGTAAGTAACTCAATCCTCTTTCCGTTCATACATATAGAAAATCACCGGATATCGGATATCTCAAGACGTACAGTAGGGAAAAGGAAATCGATCAATTTATTTAGACTTACTATAGAATTATGTTTGACAGTTAACGGGCAATATAAGTCATAGCAAAATGGTGCAAGGAACACATAGTATAAAGTTATTACGTGAAAAAGTAATACTTCTCCATGCATCAAGACATCAGTAGGTACTACACCTGAGACTGAGAGTCAAAAATCGTTTTCATTGTTACACTACTGACTGTTAGCAAGCTATATTTCTAGGAAGGAACACCATGTTGTATACGCATCATATTTTACGATGGTTACTACGGGTTCTTTCCGAAATCCACAATTTCCACACAGTTTCCTGTGGAAGCTTCTCATTTCTAATGGACATCGTTTCCTCTCTATATATTCCATTGATATATCATGAGCTATGTATGAACAATGATTCATTTCATTTTCATGCTGATGAATTCTACACTTGCATGCATTCAAACTAAACAATCACAGAATTTCATTCATTCATGGATTTAGTACTAAATTTACTTTTAACGACTGTGTGAGTACGTCAGTAAATACTATAATACACACTGTTAGTAAATCGATTGTTTTGACTGTAAACTAGGCACAATAATAATATTCGTTTCCTTTGAAGTTTTATAGTCATATTGCGTATGTAGTAGGTACAGATACATAATAAAAATGTTGAAACAATGCATTGTATTGCACACAATAATATTTATATAATGTTCCAATGTTTATACTTGTAAACACCACGTGTACATGTGTGTTCGATGACAGCCTATAAATTTTAGATAGGTTATACGTAGGTAGGTAGCTAAATATTCCCAGGAAAAGTAGCCACATGCTTTTAACTGTTTCTCAGAACGCTCTCCAGCGGAAAAGTTTATTACGCATTACTCTGTCATGACATTTTGACTTTGAACCTGGCTAAACTTGGCCTGTCCATTTCCTCCTTACGTCTTATTATCCATGTCTTGTAGGACTTAAACTCTAACCCTATATACAATACTCTATAGCACTCTCCTAACACTTTCCTAACACTTTTATGAATAAAAGTGCAAAGGTAGATACAACTTAAGAATAGACATTGACACTTAGGCTGCGTGTTTTTCGTTCCATTACTTATTGTATTGCAAAATAGAAAAGTTTTTTTACACCTTATTCAGTAGAAACACAGAAGCAGTACATCATTACATTAAAGCGTATTACATTACTCTATACCCCTACACAATATACAGATACACCGGTTGAGTTAAACTCTAGAAACCAGAAACTAAAGTAAACTCAGATTGTAGTATGTTTGTGTGTATAAAAGTATACATGCAGTTTGTATAAGTAAAATCTATCTGTTTAAGACTGTGTATGTATCTGCTGAACTACAGATACTGGATGTCTGTCGTGCTTTATAATGGAAATGGAAACCATTATTATTAGAGTCAACTCATTTTTCATTAGGAGCTAGGCAATCTTTGGCCAAGCAAGAAATAACGAATGCGGCCGATCTTCCTCTGGGGAACTGATTGCATTAAATGTATTATTACAAAGAACCATTACTGAATATTGACTAGCTACGAGTTGTAGCTTCCACTCTATTCTAGTACCTATTACTATTGCTATGTAGCTATAACACACACACATTTCTTTCCGCTACTTACTTACGTTTACGTAACTTTTTTCTTTTTCCTTGTGTAGAGTGTATTTGTATTTTATATACATTAGGTAGGTTGGAAAGAGTCTACAAATAGTACATTCATTTGTTAATAGTGCAATGCAATATAGGAGAGAGGGTCCTTCGTATTCTTCTCTGTTCAGACAACGACCTTCTCTTACTCTTAGCATTTGTGTGGATAGGATGGATAGTGCCTAGATGTGTTTTCCTATTATTGGTACTACTATTACTAGTTAATGTTACAATAGTAGTAGCTGCTATAATTTTAGTTCCTTTCTTGGTTTCTCCGTCTTCTGTATATGTATCAGTGCTTTGAATTAGCTATCCGAGAGTCTACTGAGTACCCAGATACATCCAGCAGTCCATTCCACTCCACTAACATTTACAACTAAAGAAAACGCATGATACAATAAAAATTCTATTTTTGACTCCAGGTGAGATTTAGGAAGTTGTATGTGTGTAAAGTGAAGGCAGGAGGTAAATTTATCGGTTTTCTCCTTTCCTCATTCTGGGGGCATCCGCCACTTGAGTGAATAATGGTCCATCTGAAAGAATTTATTACCTCAGCCCATTCCATTAGACTGGGTCATACATTTAAGTACTTTTCCGTAGGTGTAAGCTACATTCTTTCTTTCCTTGAGGTTAGGTTAGGTTCTGCTACAGTTCACACTCAATTTTCTATCAGATTCTACACTACAGACAGTCTTTCGGCTTCAGAAAGATACTCCGATGCACGGTTTGCTAACAATAATATGAAGTGAAAATATTATACTAATAATAATCTTTCTCACTGTCTCACTCTGCACACAATGTATACAATAGCTCATGTCTTCAGACTAGTACGTGTTTTTGAAATTTGATGTTCATGATGTTAACCAGCTTTGTGTTTAGGTAGTCTACTTGAGTGGCATAAGATATTACACTACATGTACATAGCATCTACTCAGTCAGTGCATACTTTTAATTTGAAAAATGTCATTGTAGGATGTTTCGTGTTTGCAATCATGATCATGCCCACAAGTGGAACACTACATTATAGCACAATGTATATACAGTGGTTGTTCAAAGCATTCACTCAGAAAAAAATGAAAGAAGAAAATGGCAACGTTTTTTGCTCGGTGTACTCTATAATACTACATAGAAAAACACAAGTATAGATTTTTAGTATATTGCTCGATTTTCTTTTTGTTTGACCTCATAAATGCGGTAGTTGTTGTACAACTATATATAGTCACTGATTGCGGTGCAGTTCTTTAAGTTTCTTTGTTTTTATGTTGGCAATTTGGCTATAAACATTGCAGTAACTGTAAGTATACATAAGTCGAGTACAAATAGAAAATTTTACAATTTACAGTCTCTGTGCACAGCAAAGGAAATAAGAAGGATGCCGCAGCAGCACATTGAAAAAGATACAAGTTACAGATAGGAAAGCAAAGCCCGTCTCGGCATCCTCTTACACAAAGACTGGACTTTGAAACTGTGTAAGTCTGTGAGTACAGAGACTGGAGAGAAAGAGACAGAGTCAGGAGAGAGGGACTATGTGCTGAAAGACTATTGACAAGCCAAGATCGTCTTCGGCCAAATAATAATATTATTGCATTATGTTTTGCCTTTGACAGTAGCTAAAGCCTCTAGCTTCTCTTGGATCTAGTCGAGTACACTCAATTGAATTTTCTTTTAGTTGAACAAAACGTCTTTCGTTTCATGGCTCAGATCTTGGTGGTTGGGCCGGGATCTTCTTGTGTTGTGTGTGATGTGAGAGAATACGAGTAAGTAAATGGATTTCGGGGCTTAGACATTCCTTACATACGAGAGAGAACCTATCTGGCTGTCGTACATCACTTGAGCTGGATGTCCTATGCCCTTGACAAAATTTTACGCTACACTTAAACTGGAACGTGCACACAAAATTGAAACTGTAACAAAAGGAAAAGTTGTATGGTGGTTGCTGAAAGTATATGTGTTGTGTGTACGTAGACACAATAGTCACATAATATCTCGTCATATCAAGTCAAGTGAACGCAACGCGTTCAACTTCTTCTCCATTGTTGACTTGTACATTTACCGACTTACCTTATCCACACACTACACACAATACCTAAAGTATTACTCCTTGTAGCTATAGAATATACGTATTTTTCCTAATCTCCATTTTCAAATTTTGACGATATTGCATTTACAAGGTCCTGCGGTACAAATACTGTATCTATAGGTAGGCACCTTCTAGACTAGACCACCTCCATAAAAATGCTGTTACGTATTCATTGAGATTGAGACATTCATTCATGATTCATAGAGACCGATTGCATGTATGTAGCACGTAGGTACACGTAAGTGCTATTATATTACAGCCATTACACGTGTAACAGTTTGATTTGTCATATCAAATGTCATTGTCATCGCAAATGTCACTCAGGTCTGACATGATGGCGTCTTTCGTTGTACTCGTTTCTAATTTTACACTCTGGTTTACGTGTAGTACATGCATTGTTCGTCGGAAGTTTATGGATAGTTTACAAACAAATAACAGTTAAATCTAACTGCGCAGTAAGTTGACAAAATGAGGTCGTTCAACATGACTGAAATATGATAGTTGTTCTTGTGAGTTGAGTGTGAGGAAAGTGAGGAGGGTGTTTTATGCGATGATTTGTAGAGCTAATGTGCTACACTTTTAGCACGTAATAGTGTGTTGATTATTACATGAGCTTTGCTAGAAGGCGCCTTCTTCCAGTTAATTCCAACCTAACAGAGTAAGTATCGATTAAGAATGATAGTCTGTCTGAGTAAACAGCGAGATAATCGCAGACAGACAGTCGTGACCATAAGTAAAGCAAAAGTACATCACGATGCAAAATGCAATGCGGAGCTTCTTGCTTGTCTATGCAGATCTTATGACACTCCGTGACTATTCCGTACAGATACAACAAGCCAAAGGGTGAACTACACTTTATTCCTACACACACATTTATTTCTCCATATAAAATAACAGTCCTGCTATAAAACTAAATACTTACCTACTACCTATGTTTATAACATGTTTTATTACACATATACATACTGTGCTCACCCGCACTCTTGTATACATAGTGCAGAATTTGTGTATGATACAAATGTACCTATATCTAAGACATTGCACTGACTTTATTTTTATACATGTGTATAGGTACCTATAACTATTATATGTATGTAGAAGGATGTTTAAGTGAATTTCATACACTTGCCCTGGAACTTTAGATATAGAATTAGGTAGTGCTAGTACAAATAGCAGTAGTATGCAATATAAAAGCAGAAAGGCAGAAAATACGGAGAGAGACTGTTTCTATGAATGAGATAGTAAGTAGTTGGGGTAGTTGTCATAGTGGAATTAGAAGAGGGAGACGACTGAACGAGGAACTATCTGTGGCATGGCCGTACGTGGCCTATTAAATCAAATTACTACGGTTTATCTTGACTAGAGCATTTTATGAGACTCATTATCAAATGTCTCAAGCCAGTAACTTTAGTCCTTCGACTAATAGTTTGAGAGTGAACATACACCATACACACAGCAGAGTCAACTACTCAACTTTTATACATACAATACGTGTATGCTATATACTTAGTGTACTGTGTTACAGCATTGAGTATATTCAACGGACTTTTTCTCCACTAATAATATACACCATCATAGTGGAGTACCTATCAACTATTATATAATGTGCACTGATACTGACTTGACTGGACGACTATTTCTGGAGTATCTATTTCTCTTTTCGTAACACTATCACTGTGCAACTGGAACTACATACTAGTGCTAGTCTCTGTCTCACTTTCATGGAATTCCCAGTAGGGCTTAACAATTAATCCTGAAGTGAAGCTGAAGGCATTACACTCCATTAGCTCATTCTCGCAGCACAAAATAACTGTCCTTGCCACTGCAACGTTTGCTTTGTGTGTGACTCTTTTAGCTTTGCCTTAGGATTTCCGATACGACTATAATCTCTATTTTAAGATTTCCTAATAATATTAGCAAACTGACACAAAACACACGTGTCACAAGCATGCAAATATATTTGCACAAATTGCGTAAGTGCTATAGAATAATATATTATAGTACATTACATAAAGATATACTAATGTCATGTAAAACACGTAGATTGACACAATACAATAATGTCATTTGTGTTAGTGATGTCGTGTTGTTTTTATATTGTACTGTGGAGTTATTTGTGTATTATAGTATAGGTATTTAGGTTATTTTAAAAAGAATAGAAAAGTTCAACCTTTAGAGACAACTTTTCCTATGTGCAAGCAAGGATGAAAAGGGTGATATGTATTTACGTACGTAAACGTACGTGTTTGTTGTGTCGTTCTCAATATGCATGCAAATATCAGTCTCTACACAAGTACCTACACATTTTGTAGAAGAATTTTTCGAATGAATTTTCTAAACTTCCTTTCTAACTTTGCCTTCTTAAAGCATTATAATATTAGTATGTTATGTTACATGTTACATGTTATATAGTAAAGTAACGTTTCTAGTTTGTAAGTGTGTGTGTGTACAGAAACAGCATGGGGAGAACTGAACCTGACACTGCACTGTGACACACACACCATGTTTAGAAATGGGTTCTTTCTGTATATTACAACAATACTACTATATCTCTCTCCGAAAACAAATAGTACGCAACAGAAGAATGGTGATAAATATTGAATCCATATTTACATAAATATGACAATGGGATCAGAAATTCATTTATAAAACCATTGCTCGATGACTAAGATAAATGATGCGTGACAGCTAGATTGCTTTTAGTAAATCGGGCAACTGTGTATTCCAATGATTGATTGAAGGAGTGCTGCATATTTTGTGTATGGATGGATATGATGTGGATCGGTTCCTAAACTAAATTATTCTTCCCACTGTTCTATAACTTTCTAATCTTTTTTTCTTCTTATTATTCTTCTTTTTTGCTCGGAAACCATTTAATGAACATTTAGAGAGAACATCCCTGTTTGTTTCTTTCGTAATTTGTAAACACAAGTAATTTTACTTACTGTTTGTTATTAACAATTTGTATTATTGATATGACTATGGCGTAAGTAAAATTGTGACAAAGCCTTGTTTCTGTGTCCTCATTTTACTTTTACAGCAAAGATACCTAGATTTCCTGTGTAACAAAGTTTTAAAATTGTATTAAGCTACTACCTACCTAGGCACTTAATAACTTTTATTAATATTACATCTTTCTCTTTCGCTCTGTCTGAAGGCTAACAAAAGTAATAGTTTTTTTACATTTAGACAAATACCTACTACTACTATACAGGTATGTTATATGCACTAGAAATAGTAAATTCCGCATTATCTCCATTCTGCTGTGATATCCACGACACAAGGTACCCGAAATTGCAAAATACATACCTTGAACTGCTTTCACTCTTAAATTTCGATACCTATATACTTAGGACGTAGTTCACAAGCACATGATATTCTATTCTGGAGTATGTATGTAATATCGTGTCACAAAGATTGAGACATGAATGTAAATGCTAACCCAAAGGGAAATTAAGAATTAGCTGCCCTGGTAAAATCTGACAAAACGAGAACGAGAAAATATTTCTGAGTCCCGCTATGCGCCATCCGCATCTCATTCTGTTCACTATTTTTAATTATAAATGGGTTCATTTATTACGAGTTTCTCTCCCGGCAAGTAGGTACATAGGAGAGAGTGAGAAGAAGGTTGGTAGTTCTTGTGTTGCTAATAGTGTTCTGTCACACCAACGACCATGAAAACAGCTAAAGTTCAGGACATCTCAGTTTAGCACTGCTGAAGTTGGTTCTGTGAAAAGCTAATTGTCGTTGATGTGGTTTGGCTTACCTTCATTGCCCATGGGGTTCTTTCACCATAACACTAAGACACTCCTCTCGTCTTTATCTCGTCTAGACTTCCCCTACACTCTCCTTATCCGTCTTATTGTTAGTCTTCCCACTCGCTCTCTCAGTTAAGCCTCGTCTCACACTCTCACACGTTGTCACTATATACGTGACAACTTTACCACCTAGGTATACTACACCTACACCTAGGATACTTGTCCTTGTCCTCCACCAAGGTGCTTATTATGTACTAGTACAATTTCCTTATCCATTCTCAACTAATGTAATCCCATCCCATGCAATATTATGTCCTCTGCTATAACACTCCCATTATTATCTCATCCATTCATTAAGCTAGCAGGTAACTACAAGCCTCAAGCTCACTCAGCCTCACAACACTACGTTGACGGCTTTAGTTCCTGTTAATGCTCCACTTTTTTTATAACGACAATAATGTTCCAGTGTATACAATGTCCCTGTGCTACAATACACGCTAAGACATGCTCCATTTCGCTCATTCTACTTGTTTTCAAATCACTTGTTTTCTACTTACTTTCAGTTTTTGTAAACATTCCCACTATACCTATCACCTAAAAGAGAACAATTATATTATTATGACAGGATTACACTATCATAATATAAGTAGGTAACTTGTGAGTTTGAGTTGCCTAATTATTTTATACACATACGCTCGTTCTCCGAAGGGATTAAATACATTTTTTTACAAGGGATCATCTCCGCCCACTTGTAGGGGCGAGGTTGAATTTCAAATTTCCAGGGAAATTTCCAAAACTTAAGTGTCATTTGTCAATTAATCTTCCAGATTTTTCTGAAAATTGCAAGTGGGGGAGAGGGAGATTGCAGAGGTATTTCCAGGGAATCATAGATCCCAGGATCAAATATTTATTTTATCGCTGGTTCTTCGTGTTCCAAAATTTTTGTAAGAATTTGTTGGCTTAAAATTTTATGATTTCACAATGTTTGCATGCAAGCTTACTAGAAATGACTAATTTTACGAAAAAGGTAACTAGGTATTCACGTTGAAAGAACAATATATTTGTACAAGAAATATCCTTTATATCTTTTCGGATGTTAGAATGTTCTGGTGTTACAGATCACCACTACCACACGAGTTAAAAGGATTTATTGCCTTGCTCTTCGTATATTCGAGTGAAGTTTAAGCAGTAACAAGTTGTAATATCGAAGAATCACACAATATCATTGTCTACATACCACTGTAATATTGTATAGGAGTGAATTGTGAGTGTGTCAGGAAGCTTGTCTCCATACTCACACATGTACACACATGTATGTATGTATGTGTGATGAATCCATGTCACTTGGGAATGTAGCATTAATTTATCGCTGCTATATTGTACAATTGCAATAAGACTATTACGCGATACTCTGTACTTTTACTTTTATATAGACATATACTACACATTGGTTGTTCTTCCCTGTGTCTAATCGTCAATGACACTTGAGTTGACGTGAATTGGATAGCTGCCTTTTTGTAATCAGATAAATCACGAGTAGACAAGACAATATCACTATTGCCACTGCTACAACAATATACTGATGGAAATCCAATGCTGGGCAATAAAAGAAGGGAATGGAGACATTCAAGCAGTCAAGGAGAATATAAAAACTTATTTAGTATACTAATACTACCTTATATGTATGTGTTCTGTGTGTGTGCAACTAGAACAGAGACATTGCTACAAATATATTGCATTACGAGTACTCGTAAGGAAAAAAGATTGTTGTGTACAAAAGCTACGTATTACTTTGATATGAGTGTACGGAAAAGCCAAGGCGAGCATACAGTTGTGTCAACATATAATAAATCTGCCGGAGAAAAACTTTTGTTTTTTATTATACAAACTAGACGCGACTGTACACTTTCACCGATAAGATGAAGTACCTATAGGGTAGCGACGCCATGTCATGCCACTAAAATTGAAAATATGGAACTGCCATTGCAAAAAATACACAGATCGGGGTAAGTGAAGCAGTGTAAAAAATTATGCTTCAATTCTGTTCTCTCTCTCTCTAACTCTGCACTCATTTCCGTGACTGTTGACACAACAAGAGCATTTCACAAGTACCAACCAACGAGATTTCAATCTGTATTCAATTTGCTCTCTGGCTTTCTTATACACTCAAATCCAAATCAAAATGTTCACAGCCCATACTTTACTTTGCCAAAGTAGTGTGCAACGACAATGCAGTGAGCAAACCCAAAGAAGCAATTCAATCTGATTCCGTTTCATACTACACAACACAATCCAGTCATATAGTACTTACAACAACAATGTCACATAACGCAAGAAGCATAACGCAACTCTCCCTGGTATTATAAGTCTTCATATTGATTGCACACATAGGATCTTAAGGTACTTGATAAATTAACTAGCACTATACACATAGAAGAACTATACACAAATAGTAGCAATATTCCTGTCGGAGAAAGCTAACACGTATTAGGTATGTGAAAGAAGAAAATACTTACGATTAGAGTTGTCTGTGTAGAATTACTTTTACTTGTACAGGTTTTTCTCATGAGTATGACCTAAATAATGTGATAAATATCTACAGGGAATCAGGGTACTTGTTATGCTTTCATTGTCACATGCTCAGTTTGTATTAGGCCATAGTGTTTCCATAAACGTGCAAAAAACTTATTTTTAAAACAGCTGAATTATGTACTCTGCATGAGCACGTAGCAGTCATATAATACATGTAGGTACACGGCATACCAAATATTACACTGTACTTTAATGCTGTAAGAAATTTCAACCAGTTTGGTCATACACTCCCATTACGTTAGTACTTTTCATCATCGTTCTATCTAACACACACACAGGGTATTTTATTATCAGTAGGTACTACAGTACTTCATGTCTATCTCCATGTTCTTGCATACATATTCAGAGGTTAAGGATCTTTAGCCTCAGACAAATGCTCAAAAAGTGAATAAATTTACAAGTGGGTATGTATAGGTAGGTGGGTTAGTAAAATAAGTGGGCGAAATTAACGGCAGGATTTGGAAGCGTTAGATTCAGTTCAAGTGCAATCGATTTCTGTACATCTTGTTAAGTTCTGCCTGGATTGCACAGAATGAAAAATGCTAACAATCATTTCGTACTCCAAGTAGGTACCTATAGAGTATCTCCCAATTTTTATTGGAGCAGCTGCTAGAAACTCCCACTTGAATTGATGAAGGCCGAATTTCCATTAAAAATCAAACGCTTATTGTTTGTTCAGGAGTCAGGACTACTACAATTAAAACGAGTGTGCAAACTGATGCGTACCATAACAAGTCGCTCTATACTAACATTAAGTAAAAAGCATGAACCCAAATAACCGAAAAAAATATCCATTTTTTTCTTTTATCATCACCATGTACTAATATTTCTACGTATTAAGTAAATCGTAAATATTACATATTTCCTACAGATGACTAAAATTTGAATTTAATTAGGCAGTTATTGTATTGTAGATACAGAAAAGTGTAACTTAAAATGGAAGGATCATTTTACCGACGTACCCTGTATAGTACCATTGTAGGAAAAAGTAGTATCGTATGTATGGGATGGGTATTATTTGGACCTACGTGTTTTGAGTGAGAATATTAAGTTTGACTAGGTTTATACTATGTATACGTATAGGTACTTAGGTATAATCTATCGTTTTGCTTTTCTTTGTAGGTATACTAATACCCAACACTTTCTATATGGTAAGTATGAACATAGGTATAACTTTATATGTGGAGCTGTGCATGTGTGGATAAGGTAAATAAGGTAGTGTGGCAATCGGATGCAAAGTGACATCGAGTTTGGTGTTTGATCAGTTTTGGAGAATGCGTGATGATACTCTATTTACCCTCAAAGTAGGTAGTTACTATCCTAGATTCAAAGTAATATAAATGATGTGAAATTCTGAGCAGGTAATGTACTTGAATTGCTTGATACAATATTTCAATGTATAATACTAATACATACTACTCTATATATCCACAATTGTACATAGTGGATGGTAGAATACAGTACAGACGTCCAATATTGAGTATTGTGCAAGATTTCCGAGGGCAAGGCATGTAATACATTTTATATGTAGTTACCTAAGTACAAGATATTGGTAAAGTACAAGTAATTCAGTAAACTTTGCTTTGTAAACACGATAACTTACTATTATACCAGATTTAGAACGCGTATGATGCAAGTGTCGCATTGTATTCGTTGGAGAAAGAATTTTTGCGTAAGTTTTACTTGTTTGAAACATTATGAGGAAGGCCATGCTGTTTGCTTGTGTAGAACGCAAGTTTGCAACGTTTAGTGCACACAAGTTTTTCACCGCACCTTCACGTTTGTGAGTTTTGCAGTAGTTTGGTATGAAAATACAAGGGAAAAGTACAACAGACTGTTTTTGGATTTTACGTATAGTTTACGCAGGAACGCAAGTCTAAAGACGGATCGGGTGTTGGATGAACTGTGTAATGTCAAAGTTCTATTGTACAGGTTATATGAAACGCAGCCGACTGTTGGAGAGACCCTAGAGTCAATGTTTCGGATATGTGTGCTGTGGTTTGGCTTAGTTTCGTTTGGTTTTGTCTGGTATCGACTCCTGGAGTATGTAATACAGGCATTGGTGGGTAGAACATAGAAGGGGAAGATAAATTACCACATACTACACACACCATCTCAATTTCTCGCAAATGTACGGAATTCAAGATATCTCACATCACATCTCACTAATAGTTCGTTCGAGAGTTGCCTTCACCCTTCCAACTGCTACGCCTCGTCGCTCACATCCATCATGAATCAGGAAAACTTTAGACATTACTCCGCATCCACAGATCAATCCAGTACAGATGCAATTGTAAAATGTAGTTGACGCACTTTCACATACA
The DNA here is from genome assembly GCA_034694085.1 of Pogonognathellus longicornis. NCBI lineage: Eukaryota > Metazoa > Arthropoda > Collembola > Entomobryomorpha > Tomoceridae > Pogonognathellus > Pogonognathellus longicornis. The sequence goes on from JAQFYB010000609.1 coordinate 45,870, forward strand.
TACACGCTATACATATGCGAAGCTATGAAATATAAGTAGTAAAACATTCTAGGTTACTAAAGTATAGGTAATACGTTTTAATATTTTTAGTATTATAGTAGGATTCACGTGCCTGAAAATTTCAATGAAAAGCAATACTCCGTTTTGTTCTGGAGAAGATTTTTGATGGATACATTGATCATAAAGAGATTGAAGAACAACAAGGCAGTCTATCCCAGCAACTATTGAATACAAAGCCTTTGCAGATGTAGACAAAATTTAAACATTTGTATGTATAGATGCATCTGAATCCTTCCCATTGAATACTTATCGAAAATAGTGAAATAAAACTAAGCTAAAAAGTAAAGCATTTAGAGCTGCCACTAAGTTGAAATGGTTCGCTAGTGAAATACTTTGAATTTACGATGCACTTTCACTCAAAGTATAAAAGGCTCGATTCAAACAATGGAACAAAGCCCCAGTTGTAGAGAATATTGCCATTCTTTCTACCAAAAGACTCGCCAGGTGCCTATTTCCGTCCGACATATTTATGGAAATAGGTATTCATCTATTTGGTGCAGGTAAAGTCAACTCTAGCAGTCAAACCAGAGACAAGGAATTCATATTCGTATTACATCATCCTAAGTACTCACCTCCTCTTTTTCTACACATACCAGTTCTATGCAATCCAAAAGAAACTCCCTGAGAAACCAAGAACATTTTCTCTAGAAAAATATACCTGGCTATCTTTTTTCTTATCGTTCGTTCTTCAGGAAATATCTCTTCTATATTCCTTCCCTTCACTGGCATTGCAACTGTGTGTAAACCATTCATCCATACCTCCTTGCTACCTACATACATATTATACTCTCAGTCTGCCAAGGTTGTCCTTCAAGCATAGACATGCACCTAGTTAGGAAAAGACAGTCTCTTTTTCATTTATATCGAGAGTAAGTAGTAACTTTGAGCGTGGAAGGAGAAAGCAAGTGAAACGTGAAAGTCTCAGCTTTGGCATCATCAACTTTGTATTTTTCCTTGACTTTTTCTCACTTATTCTATTCCTTGGCAAAATAACTTGTGTGTGTACCTATGTACTCAATTCGTGTAAGTAGGTATGTATATCGAGGATGCTGAAGCGTCATAACATAACGAGATTCAAATCTTGACTCGTCTTCAGCTTCCAGTTATGTTCCGCTCTCTGCGCTCTCATACAGCCAACAAGACCCGCCATGCAATTCTGTACCTTATACACAGTGTGCATGCAACTCGTCTTCATTTCGACTACCGTGAAATGCACTCAACGTCAACCCACTCGCGAATCCAATTCCATTCAATTGAATTTGATTCAATTCCCGACGTTCCCATTGTAGTACTATCGGTATAGTCATTCGCGTTGTAGGTGAGAGTAGATAGTTCAGTATGTATAAAGTAGAAGCACAACTCTTACTACTAGTAGGATTGCACACTGGGAACATGCTTCAATTCAGTTCAGTCAGTCAACTACTCTTTTACCGGCCAACAACGCAAAGACGAGAACCAACTTATCTGTATAGGTATCTAAACATAAAGCAAGAAGCCCAAGTCAAGACCAACCGTATTTTCCATATACAGTATGTAGGTAGTGTAAACGCATGATATGTATAGCCATTGTAGTTTTGGTATTTATTTCCATTTCTGTAGAGATACTCTTGCAGACTTAGTATTACTATTGCTTCCATTGTGCTCGATTGTCAAATCATGGTATGGATGCTTAGTTTGGTTGTGGAGATGTGTTCATGTATGTAGACAGTATGTATGTATCTATCTAGGTATCTATATTGTATAGCACTGTAGAGCTAACCATGTAAGTGTGTTGTATCATCATGATGTAATTCTCTGATATTGAGAACTGAATAGAACAGAGAGCAATGTACTTAGTAATGCGATTGTGATAAAAAAATTCTCCTTCTTGCCTTCTACACTTAAACGAGTCTTTTCTCCATAAAGTGTACATACATACATACACATCACATAGCCTTGAGCAGAGTCCTCATTCCACTTCTGTGTAAATCTTCGCAGTTGATACGCTTTTCCGTCTTTAAGATTCACTTCAAGAGCTCTGCTCTGTAGCACCAGACTTTTTATTCAATTTTATATATCATATCGATGATTCTCACAGTGCCTACAGGGAAAAGTCGGAATCAGGGTAGCCTGATAAAACAATCATTGCATACTACTACAAATATTCTCTGACACACAATTTAACTGAATTGCTGCACAATGACAACCAGAGCCAATGCGTTTAACATTGTAGCTACATATTTTGACACATTAAGCCCTCCGTTTATTTTTGGATTTAGTGATGAAATCGGCAGCAACCTGTACAATTACAATTATTGTACATTTCTGTATAATATGCATACCTATTGTTAGGGAAAAAGTGCTAGCTGCTTAATCTACATATCGCTGGCTTAATCGTAATTTCCGACAACTAAAATTTGAATATCATAAAAATCCGACAACTTGATTTTCAATAT